>LOJH01011197.1:4917-26718 GCA_001685095.1 Ellobius talpinus
TTTACAGAGGGCATTCTCTGTGGTGACCTTAGATTACTTTCTCAACAGCCCTCCCAGGAAGGAGCTGCAGGCCTAACTCTAGAGCCGAGAAAGTTCTGGCAGATCCAGTGTTGTTTGTTGCCAGACACTAAAGACTTTCAGGCTCCTTGTTTAATTTAAAGCTTGGAGATGACTTCAATAGCTCTAATTTGAATTGCTTCATTAGAATGCTGGAATTCTCTGGGGATGATTATTGCCCAGTTCCTCCCGTCCCTAATTCTATCGTTTCTCTTTAGGGAAGCACGAACATGGTGTTAGAGGCCCCCTTTCTTTTCCCTTGCATCAAATACATATTACAATCAATGGCGCTCATCTTTGGCGCTTCAGCTTATTAGGAGTTTAATAAAAAGAAAATCCTGGACATTCTACTTTGATCCAATACTGGGAGTTATTAATTCATTTTAAAAAGACTAAACCTTCTGTTTTCACCATGCCGTTACAGAACCCAGGAGATTTGGGGTCATGTAGCTCAAGGGCGTGTATAGTGCTGGTCGGGCAGGGTCGGGGTGTTCATGGTTGGCATGGGTTTTAGGCAAATCACAGACAGGTTTCAGATCGGATTCTTTCTGATTTATAGTTCTGCAAAGACAGAGAGATTGTCAACTAAGTGGCTAAATGAGCAACAGCCGAGCTTAAGGGCAAGCACAGCGGATAGAGCTTATCCAGAGACAAGCACCAAAGGACGGGTTTCAAAGCAACAATTACGTGGGGGAATTTTCAGTCTAAAGAAATCGTCTCCACCCTTACCCATTAGCGGGCAAAGATGAATACACAATGCTCCCAAGGAAGGGTTCTTTTGCTCAGAAATGCGGCATTCAGTTTTTGTAACTCTGCATGGAAATTCCTTTTGAAAGTTTTGCGTTTCCCAAAATGTAGTAATTGCCCTGCGGCATAAACAATTACGGAAGATGGGAGGGTGGGCTAGCAATCACAAAGCTGGCGCACGAAGGAGAAGGCTGCTCACAGAAATCACATTGTTTCCGACGATCATCAAAAATAGGTCAGACAACAAGTTCGGCTTTGATGTGAGATGTTTTTATTTCCAAAGAATTCTGTGTAATGAAGTGTAACCCCAGCAAATGGAAAATGGAGTCAATAAGGAGCCGGAGAACTCGTTACAAAAAATAGAGTGGGAGTATTTGTTTCCAGGACATTATTTTAGTAGAATCTCGATTCCCGTGGTTTCTATCAAACTTTTTCTTAGTTTTTCTCTCCTTTTAGTTTGATTGATCTATTGAGCCAGATGGAGACACCAGGAGTGGATATTGCTTAGGACTTCTTCATGTCTCTGGCCAAATGAAAAGCATCCTTGGGTATGGCAGGCAGTATGGAGAGGCTAATGGTTCGAAGCCATATTAGCTTGGTTCCATTGCCACTGGCTAGCTCTCCAGCTGTGTGAGTTTTGCCTTAAATTTAAGATTTCCTTTCTGCAAAATGAGAATTATTTTTCTCTGTTGTCATGGGGATGTGGGAAGCAAGCAAGGTATGTCAAACTCCTGATACATCAGAGGTGAGAGGAGTCCACTGAGATTATTTCTTGAAGTCCTCATCAAATTCCTAGAGGAGACTGTGTGTCAGTATGTCTGTGTGCACATTGCTGGGGTGGTGGTGTGTGGTGGGGTAATGCTTCTTTGGTTTTGGGTTCTGGAGAGATGTGTTTTCTATGGTTTCAGTTAGCCCTGGATCAGCCTCACTTAGTGCTGGCATTCCCTGCAGCTGCAATCCTCAGCCTACTCTCTTCCATCTAACCTCATGCCCTCCTTACCAGCAGGGGTTCTTCTTTTTATCTGCATAGCCTCGTGATTTGGATGAGCAAGAGAGCAAGGACCCTGCCAGAGTCTCGTGATTGCTGTTCACTGTGCCCTTATTCTGACCATAGGAAGCTCTAGACCCACGTATCTAGGTAATTCTGATGATGTCTGGGACCATAAGCAGTCACTGTGGGTTTGTCCCCTTCCATCTGCACTGCTCCTTAAATGTCTCCTTAAAGGGTTTACTTCACCATAAGTGAGAACTCGTTTACAGTTCAGGTGCCAATGGGCAGTTACAATTCAGGGCTGAAAAATCTTTCAACAATTGTTAATGAGGCAATTTGTTCTTTAGCATGTCATTCACCACTGAGCCACCTTTTAACAACAGTATATGTAACTTACCTTCTGCTTGGAAAGAGTAAGTATTCATCAAGAAAGCAGCAATACAGCCTAGCCTGGGGAACATGACATAACCCATAGAGCTGCAGTTCTTTTCTTAGACGATGTCCAAATAGGAATAGGGACACATTCATCATATGGACACGAACACACACCCCCATATGCACATACATGCACATACACACTTGCATGCATGCATACACATGCATATGCACACACATGCATATGCACACACATGCACAATATTCAACACACATGCATATGCACATACATGCACACACACACTAACATGCGTGCATACACATGCATATGCACACACATGCACACACATGCACACAGATGCATGTGTGCAGAGCGCACGTGTACGCATGCACACACGCACACACGCACACATACACTCTCAGATTATGATTCTATTTGCATATCTACTTAGTTGGTAAGTCTACTCTCCCAGCAGTTTAATCATTTTACAAAGCTGGGAAAAGTCCTTCAAGAAACTTCCAAATTTCTACTTTCCCAGACAAGTGACCTTTTGTTTACCTCCTGAGTCTTATGACCTGCCTCTTCCCTCCTGAAGGGAATGTTTCATGCTTAAACTGTAGACAACAGTGTGCATGTAACATTTGAATTTTCTTTTTAATGCATTGCCCACAGGAAAATAAATATCATTTTCTGAGTATAGAAGTTAGAAGGGAAATTTATCAATTTACTTTAGGTTCCGCATCTGTTAAGAGGAGATAAGCTCTCAGTAATATTGACTCAGTGAAGCTGACACATTCTGAGGTAAGCCCTAAATTCTGTGTCTGGTTTCTACTCAGACCATGAATGCAATGGCCCCATATGGGGACACATTCTTCCCACGTGCACTGGTATAAGTTAATGCTTATTATCCATGTTTACATGGATGGCTTCACAGAGCCTTTTATTTCATTTTATGTTATAAAATTTTAGTTATTTAGCTACAGAGCATTGCATGCACTTCTAATCCAACCCTCTGAATGCTTCCTCCTGGCAACCTGATATGGCTCTGTCAGCTGCCTGAAGCAGCTTTCTGCTTCCCCTGATCTAATGAATATATAGTGAAGAAAGGAAGGAATATGAAGAAATTCAAATGAATTCTCTCTTCATCTGTCATGTACTCTAAGCTGGAAATTCCTATGTAAAAAAAAGACAGATTAACAAGAAAAAAGGAACCAGAGATTTACATATTTATTTCTTATCTACATACAAGATAACCCAGAGAAATTAGTAAATATCTACACCAGATAAAGAACTGTCTTAAACTCCAGACATCCCATCATCTTTTGAACAAAGAAAGAATGGCTGAGCATTTCTCTAGAGTCAGGTTTCTTGTTAACCCCATAATGGCTCCCTCAATCAAGATATCTTTTTCCTTGCTTTCATCTCTGTCCTTCCTCCATCTCGCCTATCCCATTCCCTCAATTTCTCCTCATCCTTTCCCTTCTCCTTTCCTCTTCCCCTTCTACCTTCCCTTCTCCCTCCACCTCTATGTTCCCAATTTTGTCAGGTGATCTTGTCTATTTCAACTTTCCAGGTGGATCNNCAACTTTCCAGGTGGATCTATATATGTTTTTCTTAGGGTTCACCTTATTACTTAACTTCTCTAGGATCATGAACTATACCCTCAATATCCTTTCACAAAGATGACCTGAGCTAAGATCCTAAGCAATAGAGGAGAGGGTGCCTGAACTGGCCTTGCCCTGTAGTCAGACTGATGAATATCTTAAACATTACCATAGAATCTTCATTTAACAACTGATTTAACAGAGGCAGAGACCTGCACTGGAGCACTAGGTTAAGCTCCCAAAGTCCAGTTGAAGAGTGAGAGGAGTGAGGATATGAGCAAAGTGGTCAAGACCATGATGGGGACACCCACTGAAACAGTTACCTGAGCTAATGGGAGCTCACCACCTCCAGCTGGATTGGAAAGGAATAAGCATAAGACAAAACTAGTCGCTCTGAATGTGGTTGACAGTTGCATGGCTGGGGCAGACTGAGGGACCACTGGAATTGGCACCAAGATTTATCCCTACTGTTTATACTGGCTTTTTGGGAACCCATTCTCTTTGGATGAATACCTTGCTTGGCCTAGGGAGGGCCTTGGACCTTCCCCAAAGCAATGTGCCTTACCCTCTCTGAGGAGTGGATGGGGGTGGGGTGAAGGGGTAAGTGGAGGGAATGGGAGGAGGGGAGGGAGTGGGAACTTGGATCGGGTATGTATAATGAAAAAAGATAGTTGGTTTTCTTTTCTAAAAAAATTAAAATATATGGGAAAATGGAGAAAAGAATGCAATAAATTTTATCACACAACTTTAAAAAAAGAAAGAAAGAAAGAAGGGCTGAGCAAGAGTCCAGGGTAAAACAAGGTGGCCAAAAACTATGTCGTTTTGGATAGAGTCAGCTGGCTGCTTTTCTGCTCTCTGATTCTCTAAAGATTCAGTCCTTGTTCTTCTCTGGTTCAGAGTGGAGTATCCTCAAGAATGGAGATTTTCTAAATAGAGCTGATGGTTTGGATCTAAAGTGTCTCCTAAAGGCCATATGCAGAAGGCTTGGTTGCCAGCTAGTGACAACTGGGAGGTGGTGGCACCTTTGTGAAATGAACCTAATGAAGGAAGTTAGGTCACTGGGATTATGCTCTGGGAGGGAATATTGGGGTCTCAGCGACATTATTTTTCTTTCTTTGCTTCTCAGTCACCACGGAATCAGGAAACTTCCTATTCTATGAGCTCTTCAACATGCTATTTCTCTACTGCGCCAAGTAATCACGGATTGGGACTCAAACTGCCAAGCTAAAGAACCCTTCCCTTCTTCAAGTTTTCTGCTGCAGGTATTTTGCCACGGTGACAAGATGCTAACTTATACAAAGAGTATGCATTTCTTTCACAAAAGGGTAACTTCTCAGAGTTCCTTTTGCAACTATAGCTCATGTTTTAAAAACCAGGAAACTAATTATTCTCTTTCCCTTTGGGCCACCTTTGTTTTGAATTTCTTATATTTCTCCATCCAAATACATTTCCTTTAAGTCATTGTGTCTTCATTTTATCAGATACATATTGTATCCATGTACTGAGATATTACTCTGTACATACATACTCTGTATGTAGCTAAATGTTACACAAATATTGAAAATGTTTAAGGATAAAGGGATGTTGGCTACACTCATTCTATTGTCACAAATACACATATTGAATGATCACACCATGGTTGGGAAATTTAGTCAACACACTAATTTATAAACACAATTCAAAATGATCCCTGCATCAAAAAGACATATTTTGAATAGTTTCAAAGGGAAGAAAAGGGGGAGCAGGAAAAGAAGGTGGGAAGGGGAAGAAAATAACATCTGTTTCTACATAGACCCACTGACCTGCTTTCCTTACATCCATCTGCTTACGTCATAGATTCTGGGCTCAAGGTTATCATTGTGCTGAGTCAGGCTTATACGACTTTCAGTGGCAGGTGGCAGGGGTTGCCTAATCTCTCCAAGAGCTGGAAAGATTGACTGACCGGGCTCTCTTTCCCTTTGGGCCACCTTTATTTTGAATTTCTTATATTTCTCCATCCAAATACATTTCCTTTAAATCATTGTGTCTTCATTTTATCAGGCCTTTACATTTCCCCAACCTGGAGATGGCCTTCCATAGGTGAAATAGCTTTCTTTTCAGCATTTCATATTTGTGTATTTCTGTTGGGAGGCTATCACCTTAAACTAAAGAAGTAATGTTAAACTTCCACACTCCAAGTGCTTGGCTAGAGGCTGTGTTCATTGTGTCATATAGGAGTGACAAAGACTCTGAATCAGCACCGAGCTATGTTTCTTTCATATCCCTATTTTGTAGATGACACCAAGGCTCTGAGAATTAAGTGACATGTCCAATCTGACTTGGATATCTTTAATGACTTTATCAAGAATCTTCTCTGATTTATTTGACTAGAAGCAAGCAGAGCAGTGACAAGCCTCGTCTTTCTTATTCTGAACATCAAAACTCTCTCTCTACACAGGGTCATTGCAGGTTCCTTAGTGTGGTTCCTCTATCCAAGGTCTTTGAACTCCTGTTTTTGACCAGGCCCCACTTAGCAGAAACCTCTGCCTGGACCGTCACCATGCCTTGTTTGTGGATAAGAGTGATGCCTGCTCTATCATCTGTTATTATCTTGCTGGATATCTGTGCTGCGTTGTGTAGGAATGCTTACCTAAACCTAAGCCTCAATCGTTCTTCATGGAAGTATTTTACCCACTCAGCTGGGACTTTAGGAAGTTTTACAATTTGCTGAAAGTTTTATAGGCTTCTTAAGAACCCCTTTGGAAAGAAAACGGTGGGGGTGGGGATTCCTGCTTGGGTGCATAAACATTTCATTGAAAACTACCCTGAACAGCATGTTCCCAACAGCATTTATCTCAAGGATGCTGGTGTCTTTGGATGGGAACTTTTAAAGAGTAAATGTGGACACTACTGTCTGTTTTCTGTCCTTGCAGCAACTTAATTATGACCCAAGCATTTGAATAACTACTATGCTCTTACCTAGCACATTATGTGACTTCTAGATCGTGGTTGCCCAGTGGAACCCAATGGGTTCATCCATTGAATTTGTTTCATTATTCAGACATGGCAACTTTGGAGGTAAGGAGGTCTTCTTTTGGCCAAATCGTGAGTGTGTTCCACTATGCTGTCCATATTAATGTCCAGCCTGTGCTTGTTTGGAAGAGTGGAGTCTGTGAAGAACTTGATTTCCTTCTCATCATAAGGCAGTGTTTATAAACAAGGATGCTATATGAAAGCCACTGATCCAATGAGACAGTGCCAAGTTCTCTGGCACAGTAATGATGTGAAATGTGTCCTGGAGGCCACATGTTCAGAAATTTTCAGCATTTGGAATCAAGATGGTTTTATAGGAAAAGCACAGGGTGAAATAAACATATATTAATAACCTCAAAGAGCTAGAGCTTGCTGATGCCCTCAAAATCACATTTCTCCCCTACTCCCAGAAGCTTATGGTGTCTATAAAAGCAGATGGCTCTGTGATAAAGACCTTATTCACATATAGCGAAGGCCCTCTTTGCCCAGAACCTGCTTCAGAAAAGATACCCATAATGTTTGTTGAACCTGAAAGTGAAACCCTGCAGATGTTAAATTGGTAGAATTTAAAAGTCTGTTCTTTAAAAGATGTTTTGCTGCGGGAGCACCTTCAGCTCCTTCAGCCAATAGCCGCTGAAATACCAGCCCACTGGGGCGTGGTCTATTGCTCTTTAATAAAGAGGGGCAAGCCTCGGCTTGCTCTCTTGGTTCCGGCTCTTGGTTCCGGCTCTTGCTCCAGCGACTAGACTCCTTTCCTGACTGTTGGTGTTTTGTAAGTTTTACCCCTAAAATAAAGACCCCTTTAAATCCAAATTGGTGTGGGATTGTTTTGCGCATTAATGTTACATTTTTATTTGTGTGTATGTGTGTGTCCTATTCTCTATGTGTGTGAACATATGTGTGCAGGTGCCCTGTAGGCCAAAACAGTTGGATCTGCAGCTTGAGTGACAGGTTGTTGTGATGTGGGTGCTGGAAACCAAACTCTGGTCCTCTGGAAGAACAGCAGCTTGAGTCATCTCTCCAGCTCTTAAAACACCATAATTTCGTGTCCCCACTCATTGTTTTAAGCCATTACTTTATTATTACCTGACACCATTGGACGGACTGAAGATGTTCTTTACATGAAGTTCTTGTGGAGATGAAATGCCCAACCACTGCCACTCACAAACTTTAGTTTAGCAAGGGTGAAGTTAAAATGGCTGGTTTTATAATGCTCTTCCATCTGCCCAGGGGACTCACTTGTGTCTCTTTCACTGACATCTCCACATCATTTTACTGTATGTTTTGACCATTTTAGCCCCAAGAACGTCTGTTAAGTAATCGTTTCTATCCAGACTATGAAGCTCAGACTTTCCTTAGTGAACCAAGGGCATGATTGGACAATGATCATGGGGAGATTGCACTCCCTAAAGAGAAAATCAGCACTTGAGAGAGGGAATTATTCAAAAAAGGGTGGGGCAGTGAAGTAGTCTCTTCATTGCCTGGGATCTTTTGATCTCTGTTTCTTTTTAATAGCTGTGTATTTTTCATATTAAGGAAAGTGAGGCTTAGACACCCTCTTCAAACTACGGCAATGGTGAGATTCTGATTAGATAACTGTTATCAGAGGTTTTGCAGATTTTGTGTATTCAGTACAGCTGACTAGAGCGTTTGAGTTTGAGTATCTTTTTATGATGGGATAATTAAAATGATATAATTGTTTGGAGATCACAGTTTTGATGTCATTATTTGATTGAATGGACTCATTAGCTCCAAGTGGCATAACAAAGTCTTATTAACTGAGCATCTGTGTGTGCATATGTGTTATGCATTATGGGTGGGTACCTTACATGTTCTCATGTGTTGGGGTATTTTCTTGACCACTTCCTACTCCATGATAAATGACCAACGAATGTTTCCTGACCCTGAAACTATTTCTCTCTTACCCTTTCTGACAGAAAAAAAGATCTTCCATTGAAGAAGTTTTGTTGTGTAATATTTGATCACACTATGTGAAGATGTGTCTCTGTCCTTCCTTGTCTGCCTAAAGCACCTTCTGATTGGTTTAATAAAGAGCTGAAAGGCCAATAGCTAGACAAAAGAAGATAGGTAGAACTTCTGGGCAGAGATAGAAATTCTGGTTAGAATCTGAGAGGTGAGGAAGTTTCCCAGACCAATGCAGAGGAAGTCAGATGTAAGGTACTGAAGAGAGGTAATGAGTCACATATTAGAATGTAGATTAAAATAAATGGGTTACACAGGGCAGGGTACCCTGCCCTCTCTTAGGACTGGAGGGGGAGGGGGAGGGGGAGAGCGGAAGGGAAATGGGAAGAGGGGAGGAAGTAGAAATTTTGAATGGTATTTATAAATCAATAATAAATTAAAAAATAAAAAATTAAAAAATAAATAAATGGGTCAAGTTAGGTTTTAAGAGCTAGTTGAGCACAAGCCTAAACTAAGGCCAAGCTTTCATAATTAATAAAAAAGTCTCCCTGTCATTGTTTGGGAACTGGCAGTCCAAATAAAATCTGACCGCACTGAAGTTTGGTAACAGGACTAGAGAGATGCCTCAGTGGTTTAGAGAGCACTGGCTTCTCCTTCAGAGGACCTGTGTTCAACTCACAGGATCCACTTGGTTGCTCACAAGTGTCTGTAACTCCAGTTCCAGGGGATCCAACACTCTCTTCTGGCCACTGCAGGCACAAGACATGCATGCATGTGGTGTACGGACCCACAGGCAGGCAACAATACACATAAAATAAAGATAAAATTGAAAAAGAACTTCATTACCTAACTGAATTTTTCTTTCTTTCTTTGTCTTTTTTCATCTTGCTAGTAGAGGTTGAAATGTCTCATAGATAACTTAAAGTTAAAAATCTTTCTCATATTTCTTCTCTTAACAGATTGCTTTCTAAGTGCCCAAGCCATAAAGCTGTGGCCTTTCCTAGACTCTGCCTTTTTCTTTATCTCCTGTGTCCAGTTGATTGTCTGAAGTGCCGTGAAGTCTTTCCCTTGAGGCTGGGCTGACCCTCGGTCCATGTTCATACTGCATTTGGAAGCTTCGTTTCTTTTTTCCTCCCAGTCTGAATTGTTGCAGCTGTACTTCTAGACCCGTGGCTCATGTACCCTGGGTGAGAAGTGTTCTTAAAACCAAGGGCCCTTCTAATACTCACAATGTTTCTAAATTTGAATTCCCAAAGGCTTGTAGGAAAAGCCCAGAGAAGTCAAGTGCAGTCCAGATGAGATGTAAAGACTTCCTTACCAGCCCTTTATTCTTCTTCGGGTGACATGATCACCCGAATGGGCCAAACTACGGATTCTACTTAGCAGTTTATGCTCAGGTCCCTGAACAATTATTATAATGGTCTTTTCTCTTAGTGATTTAGATGACAAATTGTGGGACCATCTGATACACATGTATCGTAGCCTTACTAAAAGGGTTGTTAAGAGCTCATCTAATGAGAATGGCCTAGAGAGAAGTCATCTAGATGTAAACAGAATTTTTGCTTCTTGATAAAGGTAGACAGTGTGTTAGCACATGCTATATAAGACTTCCTTCCTGAAGCCATAACAGAATTTTTGTATAGAAATGTTTAAATATAGGAATTTTCTCCCTAAGTGAGAAATATGAAGATTGTAGTCCAAGGCACAATTTTATGTTAAATGATTATGAAAAGCACAGTTTGGTTTTCAGAGCTTTTTGGGTTTGAGAAAAATAATTAAAGCCTTTTGGACACATAGTCAGTTGCATTATCCGGAAAAGGTTCTTTCTTCTCTTTACCACTTGGTTTTCTTACTTGTAAAATAGGAACAATAATTGTACACCCTAGTTGAGTCGTTTGGGGATAAAATGAGATAATTACATGGCTGTGCTTTGAGAAGGCCTGCTATAGAAAGCTCAATAAGTGCTAGTTATTTTTTATTAACCACATTCTATTTTCACCTTATCCAAAGGCAGAAAGCTCAAATTATTCCAATGCATGCAGTGAACGTTGAGAATCCGTTGATTGTGATCAAAACCCCCCATTTTTTCACGAGTATAGCACAACTCCTTTTCCTCAGAGACCATTTATATCTCTCTACTGTATTGTAAATGGAACAAAGGCTTCTTATTCACCATTGTATCTCAAGTGCCTAGTGTTCTTTCTCATACATAATACGCTGCTCAACAAATAATGGCTGAGCATGTGCATCAAAGCCTTGAGATCTCTGCACAATACCACATTCAAATATATTTTGAGCATATGGATATTTGGGAAAGTCACAAATATAAATAACAGAGTTTTTCATAATACCCAGAACATTTGAAGACAGTTTCTATTTTGGTCACAAGATGGCTTTGCATCCCCTGACCTTGTTTGACCCCCAGTAAGGTATTATGGTACCGCAGGTTGGAAAGTCCTTTCCTGGCTCCCAACTTCATCAGAAACAGGGACAGCCTTAGAAGAGGTAATCACAGTGGTTATTCTCTCACAGTTTTAAGAACTAAAATGATGGTGATTTAAATTTTCTTCTCCAACTCATGAACAAGTAGTGTATTAGTTAATTAGATCATTGTAATAAAATTCCTAACCGAGGCCACATAGAGATGGAAGGGTTTGTTTGGGGTCACTGTCAGGACATGGTCCATCTTGGTGGGGCAGTGAGGAGAGCAGGAGCTCGAGAGCCAGGTCACATGGTATCCAGAGTCAGGAGGCACAGTGAGGAGTGCTTGTCCTCAATTTATTGTTTTCTTTTAATTCAGTCCAGGACCCCAGCCATGGAATGATAATGCCAATAGTTAAAACAGGTCATCATAACAATTAACCTGTTTTAGCTAGTTTCTCATGAGGATGTCCAAATGGTTTGACATGGGTGGATTCTAGAGCCTGTGGAGTTGACACTCATATGAACCACTACAGGGAATTTCCCTTGTTTCCTCCCAATGAAACCCCGAAAGTACTTATGACGTATGTTGGCATTGTGTAACTATTTCTCCTGATTAGTGTATTGCTGTCTGGAGTTTGGAGGATGCCCCATAAGACAGGAAACTCAGAGAATCACAAGACTCACGGGGTCCCACCCCATGCCTGGGTGGGAGGAGACTTTTCCCTTGGAGAGCACTTGTAGGCAGCTCCCATGCAGCTTTCGCCTCTGGCCACCCTGTCGAGGTGAGCTTTCTGGAGATGCAGTTGGCTCCTGGTCACCTAGGCTACACTAAGTAACAACTTGAAACTCAGTGGGTCAGCACTGGTGGATGCTCATCGAGTCTGTCCTCAGTGCCCTATGTGGGTGTATGGATGTTTGCTCACACAAAAGTCAGGAAAAAAATTTTTATTATTGCTTGGCAGGCTTTCCTTTCTATAGTTTAACTGTCATATTACTTAGAAAACATCTTTTACAAATCTAAAGTAGAATAACATACTTTGAAGTAATGTGTGCACTTCCAAAATTCTACAATTAGCCTTAAATGTTGGATTTGTCTGTGAAATATATGAAGTTCAAGATACAGTTTTCTGAAAATACTTAAATTCCTAATACTTTATCTACAACTGTGAAAGTCACAAATTCAGAAAACTGTCTTTTTTCCTTCTCATTTGGTTATGGAATTTGATTTGGTTTGAGTATACCTTATGGAAAAATATGAATAGACTTTGAGATTATTTGGTGGTCACTTATTTCACTAATATAAATGTGTTAATTTTCTTTACTAAAACAAAATACCTGTGATTAGAAACTCGAAAATAAACCAAGGTTTGTTTTACCACACAGGATGTGGGAATTTTCAGTTCACAGTCAGTTTGCTTTTTGCTTTTGAGTCTGTGGCACAGACAAACAGCACATCACCCGGGAAGTACATGGTGGGTAAGATGCTCACTTCGTGGTAATCAGGATGTTAAAAGAGGGTTAAAGACTAGCTGTCCAAAACAAATTCCTTTTGAGGGCATACTTCTAATGACTTAGCACTATCCTAGGATCCACAAATCTAGACACTTTTAGAAGACTCTTTGGTGCCATTGTGAAAGCCCTTGTCCTCCTGTACCTTAGCACTGGCTGTGATATAGAGTAAAGGTCATTCTACATTTTGATTGGTCTCTTCATGGACACACTAAACTCAGAAGAAAGGAAAAATCGTTTCCATTTTCAGCTATGCTGCCCTTGCCATCCTTTTCTCCCAGTGGTTGTTAGGACTTTCTGTTTTCTAAAGCTTCCATCATTGATGATAATCCCAGCACTTGGAAGGCAGAGGCAGGTGGATCTCTGAGTTGGACGATAGTCTTGTCTAGATCTGCGGCATCTCTGTGTCTCTCTGGGTTTCCAGTGTGCCATACGTTTGATTCTTCCTGTGTTAGTCTGTGGATCCCAATGGGAAAAAGCCAGCAAAACGTGTTCAATTCAGTTTTATATAGTAAGGCTTTATAAGTATAGTATATAGTGACTCAACTTGTTTTTCGAGGTTGTCTATTTGTGTTTCTTTTATATTTCTTTTCTTTGTTCTTAGTTGTTGCTTTTTTAAAAAAACATTCTAGGGGATTTTAATATTATTATATCATTTCCCCTTTCCATTTTCTCCCTCCAAACCCTTCCACAGACTTACTTGTATTATAGGCTTTTAATAAATTGTATGATTCCTTGTGACTTTTTTAGACATCTGTGGTAGTTTGATTCTAATTAGCCCCCATAATTATATAAGGAGTGGCACTATTAGGAGGTGTGGCTTTGCGGGTATGGTCTTATTGGAGGAAGTGTGCCACTGTGGGCAGGCTTTGAGGTTCTCTTTGTTCAGGATATCACCCAGTGTCTCAGTTGACTCCCTGCGGCCTTCTGGGCAAGATATAGTACTCTCCGCTCCAGCACCATGTCTATCCGAAAATCACCATGCTCCCTGCCATGATGATAATGGCTGGACCTCTAAAGCTGTAAGTGAGACGCTAATGAAATGTTTTCTTTATAAGAGTTGCCATGCTCATAGTTTCTCTTCACAACAATAGCATCCCCAAGACAGCATCCTTACTATTATTGCACTCTGCTCACTATTTCGTCTGCGTTGATCTCCTTTCTCCTCCCTCATGAGAGCGGCCACTTTCCCATTCCCCCAATCAGATCACTTGTACCTTGTTGTGCCCTCCTTATGGCTCCCCCATGACTCCACTCAGCTTGTTCTCTCTCTTCTTTCCGCATTCCTGCAGTTACTTCAGTATATGTTTCCACCGCTGGGGATTGGAGCTAGGAGCTGCCAATGCGAAAGAACATTGGATGTTTGCCTTTCTGGGTCTGAATTAACCACACTAAATATGATTTTCTTTCCCAGCCTTCTGTTTATCTGAAAACTTTGTGATTCCATTTTTCTTTGAGGATATTCCTTAGTGTCATGAGTGTCATGTTTTTGTTATCCATTTGTCGGTTAAAGAGCTTTTAAATTGTTTCAATTTCCTAGCTATTATGGCTAGAACATGGCTGAGCAGGTTTCTGTGAAGTAGGGTTTGAGTTCTTCGGGCATGTGTCCAAGGGGTGGTATAGCTGGGTCATGTGCTAGATTTCTTTTTCTTTTCTCTTTCTTTTAGAATTCTCTGCTCTGGTTTCCAGAGTGGCTGGACCAATTTGCAATCTATAGTGAATGAAGTTTCCTTTCTCCCACACTGCTTTAGTACTTGTTATTAGCTCTGTTGATGGTTCTTGTCATTCTTCATGAGGTAAGATGAAATCTTAATGAGATTAATTCAAGTAAGATCTGGGAAGGAGATATAGTCTCTCCTCAGGCTTTTTGACTCCGGAATGGCTCAGGGCAGCAGGGTAATGGTGTCTTGGATTGCAGGAGCCTAACAGATGGAGAAGGGTGGAGTGTGGGTTTGAGACTGATTTGCTTTTCAAAGGTGTAATTACAGGCTTGCTGCCTGTTATCATGAAGAATTAGTTACCTTAATGTGGACAGTTTCTTCCTATTCAGCAAGGTATGGTGACTCATGCTGGTGATGTCACCTACCCAGAAGGCTGAGATTGGAGAGTTACAAGTTTAAGGCCTACAAGAGACAAACAGAAACTCATCTACAAAAACAAAACAAAACCAACAAGACATCTTAAAATACAGAAATTCATTCATTATCTATCTTGTTGTGACCAACTACTTGAGAAGAAGCAACTTAAGGTTTGCTTTGGCACATGGTTTGAGGGAATTCAGTGAATACATCACGGTGAAGAAGGCATGGCAGATAATGGCTTTGCAGCAGCACAGAGTGTGGTCGCTACTTGCTCACATCCTAGTAGAAAAGGAAGCTCATAGAACATATGCAATAAGAAAGAGATGTGCAATTTATGCCAAGTTCATGAACCTGTTGACCTACTTCCTCTAGTAAGGTCCTCCCACTTCCTAAAGGCTGTACACTTACCCCAAACAGTGCCCCCAGATGGGAACCAGGTTCATGTAACCTAAGAGGGATAGTTCACATTAAAACCAGGACATTCTTTCCCTGGCTCCCATATTGCAAAATGCACTCAATTCAACTTCAAAGGTCGTCATAGTCTTTAAGCTCTCAACACTGTTCAAAACTCCAAAGTCCTTTCCAATTCAAATCAATGTCTTGACTATGATCCTATGTAAAATAAAATCCATCTATCCACACATTATCTATCTATCTATCTATCTATCTATCTATCTATCTATCTATCTATNNTCTATCTATCTATCTATCTATCTATCTATCTATCTATCTATCTATCTAATGATCTATCCATTCATCTATCTATCTATTATCTGTTTCCCTCCAGTATACAATGGCACATAGTGAACATTTGCAATACAAGAGGGAGCAATAGGGAACAAGGAGAAATTGGACCAAAGCAAGACTGAAAGAAGGCACGATGGAGATAAAATGCTATAGCTCTCTGCCCAGCATTTGCTGCTTTTGACAGCATTACCAGTAAGCTTGGATAATCCCACCCATCTAATTCTTCCACTGTGGCATGTCCAGCCTCTCTCCTGGACAAGCTTGAGAAGCCTTCATATTTTCATGTCAAGAATTCCACATTTCTGGTGCCTCCACACCCCAAGGTCTCATTGCAACTTTTATTTTATGTTCATAGCTTCAAACAATGGCGTTTCACAACCCCTTTGAAAGGAATCAGGTCTTGCCTGGCCTCAACAGCTTTCTGGATCCTGGTCACAGGGCTTTAGGACTCCCTTATTCTTGCTTCTCCTGTGCTTGGAAAATCAGCACCATGTGGCTGTTGTTAATCTACTACAAGGTAAAGATATGAAGGACCCTCTTGGACCATCACTGTAGTTCTCTCTCTGTATTTTGTGGGAAAATACCCACGTAGCAGGCTGTTTTCCATCAGGGTGTCTGAAAGCAGTCTCTTTCAGGAACTCTTTTTTTTCCATTGAATTGTACATTAGACTCCATAGCCATAGGTGTTGGTGGTAGGGTCTTTCTCTCCAGGTGGTGTTCCTAGTGCATCGGGACAAAGTCCATGTGTTTCCTCTAATGGCCCTCCTCGCTAACAACTGCAGATGCTTTTTCTCTACCCACCTTGCCCCAGCTTTAAACTCATGCACTCCCTTAACTAGCTGCTTGTTTTTCGTGTATTTCTTCTCCATTGTTTGCTTTTTCTCCCTGTAAGGCCAGATGAAATGCAGAGATGACAACAGCATACCATAGCCAAATGCTATGCTGTCTTGAAATTTCCTGAATAAACTGGACCCTCATTTTTGAATTCGACCTCACGCAGGTTTTCAGACCTGTGAAGAATGCAGTCACATTCTTTGCCTGAGCATATGATTGATGTTTTCCAACTCGGTTTCCAGCAGAATCCTTCTTCCACATTGAAATCTCATGACTCCAGCCTTTACTCCTGGCCTTCTCTTTCTTAGCAGTCTAGTCCTGGGAGCACCCACCAGGAGTACCCATTACGTTCTACTTGCAGCGTTCTGTGGCTTCACTAACCTGCAGTACCAAACTCTGCCAAGCTCTTCTCACACACCAGTTTCAAAAGCATGTGAATTACAAGGTGAGGCTGATCAATAATGACTCCACCTAGTACCAATTTTATGAATGCATTGCTTTCTCACCAATGGTATAAACTGCTGACAAGAAACAGAAGCTTATCTTGGCCTATGGTTTGTGAGGATGCAGCCATTCACGGCAGAGGAGGCATGGTCACAGGTGGCACCATGGCAGCAGGACTGTGCCAACTGCTGGCTTGTATCTAGAAGGGATAGAAAGCAGTGTGGGTAGGGCAGGTTGGGACCAGGGACAATGTACACCAATAACTACCCCCAGGGACTTCCTTCAGTAGGTGCTACCTCCTAAAGCTTCCACCGCTGGCATCTAGAAAGGTGGTTCAGTGGTTAAGAGCACTTGTTACTCTTCCAGAGGACCTGGGTTGATTTCCCAGAATCCACGTAGAGGCTCATAGTCATCTGCTCCAGGTTGTATGACTCCTTCTGATGAAAAGAGTGTGTTTGAGTGTGTATGTGTGTGTTGTTTTTAAATAGATTCAACAGCCACCCACGACAGTGCCACCAGCCAACTGGAGACCAAGCATCCAAACATGTGAGCCCAGACAAGACATTTTGCATTCATGACAGGATTCAGTACAAGTCACCAAGGTGGTGCTTACTTAGCCGAAGTCAGTTACTAGAAGATCTGAAGAGAAGTCAGGATTCTAAAATAGACTTTGAAGAAAATCAGGAGAGATGGGAAGGTGGCTACGCCTAAAACCTTGCAATGCTTATGTCAGCAAGGTGGAGGTGGAGATGACAGAGATGCTGAAGACGGGGGTGATGAAAACGGAGGTGGAAATAGAGTAAGAAATGACTCAGGTGAGGTATAAATCTCAGAGGTGACAAGAACACAGAGAGGAAGCAGGCAGGTGGAGTGTGTTGAGGGGGTCTCTCCAGTGATTAGCACCCAAGGAAAGACCCGAGGATTGGGTGACTAAGGAGTCATGAAGATTCTGATGTGCAGAGAAACAGCAGTGTTGTCATGGAAACCAGATGGCAGGCATTAACGCGTGTGATGTGGAGGCAGCAAAGCCGGTCCTTTGACTTTGAGAGGCTTAATGAAGAAGGGAAGGAAAGGGTAGTATTTGTGAGCACTCGGGATAATACTGCACGTGTCAAATCCTATTTTCCTAATGTCAGTTCTATGTTTGTTGCTTGTGTCCTATAGCTCCAGGGAAGAGAAGAGGATTGACTTTTCTATGTTGTCATTGCGTTTCATTTGCTTATCTTCTTCATGAAAGCGTAAGCATGAAAACAAGACTGCTGTATTCCTTGGCTTCACATGCTCCACACTGAAAGCTGATCTCAGGACAAACTGTGTGGCACATAGACACATTGCACAAAAGGATGAATAGATAGAGTTTTAAAAAGCAGTTTGTTCACCAAGATTGTCATACCTTACTCCTATTTGTCTTCTTTGCTTCTGTTACTTCAAAATGTAATTGTCAGTGAAATGATGCCTAATGATATTCTGCTATACACATAGATTGGTGCCTAATCCAATTGTCATCAGTACTGAAAACAGCCTGGTAGAGGCATTAAAAACAGACAAGAGAACCAATTGAATCGAATCAAAGTCCCAGATATCAATCCACACATCTATGAACAACTCATTTTTGACAAAGAAACAAAAGATATAAAATGGAAAAAAAGCATATTCAACAAATAGTGCTGGCATAACTGGCTATCAACATGCGGAAAATGAAAATAGATCCATGTCTATTACCATGCATAAAACTCAAGTCCAAATGTACCAAAAACCTCAATATAAAACCAACCACACTAAACCTCATAGGAGAGAAAGTGAGAAGTACATTTGAACACATTGGCACAGGAGAACACTCTCTAAATATAACCCCAGTAGCACAGACACTGAGAGAAACAATTAATAAATGGACCTTATGAAACTGAGAGTTTTCTGTAAAGCAAAGGACATGGTCAACAGGACAAAATGGCAGCGTACAGAATGGGAAAAAATCTTCACCAATCCCCCATCGGACAGATGGCTGATCTCCAAAATATACAAAGAACTCAAGAAATTGGTCATTAAAGAACAATCTTGGACTTATATAGAGAACCCTCAACAGTGGAATCTAAAATGACTGAAAGACACTTAAGGAAATGCTCAACATCCTTATTCATNAGAATGGCCAAGATCAAAAATACTGATGACAGCTTATGCTGGAGAGGATGTGGGATAAAGGGAACACTCCAGCATTGCTGGTGGGAGTGCAAGCTGGTCCAGCCGCTTTAGATATCAGGATTTCTCAGAAAATTAGGAAACCACCTACTTCAGGACCCAGCAATACAATACTACTTTTGTGTTTATATTCAAATGATGCTCAATCACACCACAAGGGCATGTGCTCAGCTATGTTCATAGCAGCATTTGTCATAGCCAGAACCTATAAACAACCTAAATGTCCCTCTATTGAAGAATGGATAAGGAAAATGTGTTACATTTACACAATACAGCAGAAAAAAAATGACATCTTGAAATTGGCAGGCCAATGGATGAATCTAGAAAACATCATATTGAGTTTTTATATTGGTGCTGGGGATCTGAACTCAGTACCTCATGTCTGGGCAGCACGCACTCCTACTTCCCTGAGCCATGACCCTAGCCCCATAATTCCTAGCCCTAAGGCATGCCATGTAAATGAACCAATTATTTTGCCATGAAGTTTGGGAAGGAAAAGCATCATTTCTACTTACTTTCTTGGCCTCTTCGGATCCCAAGGATTCCTGTAGTTGAGGACCACCTTTGCCAGGCTGAGACATACTGCAGGGCTGTCAGTGGCTCTGCCGACTGCTTAGGCCACCACGCTGCCTGTTCTTAGCTGCTGGTGCACAACCGGGAATTGCTTCTTGCAGAAACAGCGGCTGCATTTCTCCAACTCTGAGCCCAGGAGACTTACCTTTGTCTTTGGAACAAGAGCGAGAAAGGAGACATGGTGCGAGGCCTCTTCCATTTTTCCTTCAGGCCCACTGTCTGCACCGTGGAGTCCTCTCCAGTCCTCCGCTAAACTAAAGAACTCTTCCTGCACAGACAGCAGTCTCAGCCTCTCTCAGGGATCCCTGGTTCCATGTCTTTAATGCCTTGTTCCAGAACTCATCCTGGGCCAGAGTCTGACTGAGCAGAGTGGAAGGAAACAGAAATGAAGAGATAAACATAGAACCCAGCCTCATCTGAGACTGGGTCTGCTGGCATTTGCGAAAAAGCTTTGCTTTGGAGGTTGCACAGAGTGGACCCAGAGGACATCGTCTCTGGCTTCTCATAAACCTCATCTAGTAAATTAGGTTCTGTTATCCAAAGTGGCTATTGAATTTGCATGATGGCCTCACCTCTCTTGCATGTAGAATGGCTTTGCTGATAGGAACTGAGAAAATGCGAAGCCAACTGGTTCCTGTGGGTGCACTTCACCTCCATGACTGGTTTTGGGAGACTCTAAATTTGCTACCTGTGCTGAAATTCAAGTGATGAGACTCTTCACTGAAAAGACAGTGGAAGAATCTTAGCAGAAACTCCCTCGACACCTCTCCCACTAATGAAGGGCCAAGAAAATCATTCTCAGGAGGCAGAGTCCGACAAAGACGGAAAGTCTGATGTCTCAGGACTGTAATAGTGCCGGTACAGAGGAGTAAGACAATACACAGAGTCCCAGCCTTGAACAAAGGCAAAAGACACGGAAATTATTTTAGCATCTATGTTGTTCACTTGTTTTAGCTTCTCAAACAAGAAGACATCTTGATTCAAATTACAGCAACCTATTATAATACGTAGATGGCATTCCTACTAACCTGTTGTCCTGCAGCCTGTTCACAGATACAGTCAGGATCACCAAGTGCAGGACCATGGGCTTTGAAATCAGACCAGCAACCTGAAATCATTAACTGTCCACCTCCAGCATCCCCCTGACTACAGACACTCAATGTGTTACTCAGTGTTCCGTTCCTGTAACAAAATCCCAGATGGTTGGGATCGAAGAAGGGAAGGTTCCCTTTGGGAGATAATTTTATGTCTTGGTCTGTTACTTGGCTGTGCTGCTTTGGAGGCATAAGGCATAGTAGAAGAGGCCTGTCAGCCATGTGTGTCACACATGTCCACCAGGAAGCAATGAAAGAGGAGGCAACTGGAGACTCACTATTCCATTCAAATTCATACCCCCAAGTACTAATTCCCTTCTCCTAGGCTCTGACTCCTAAAGGGACAAGGCTTCTATCCATCAGCAGCCCTGAAAGCATGGGCCACTGGGGTCTAGTTAAGATCCAAACTTAGGGTGACCAGCTGTCTCAGCTGGTAAAGGGGCTTGCTGTCAAATCCGATGACCTGGTTCTCTGGAACCCACCTGTACAGCAGAAGGGAAAGAAACAGAAAACTTCCCTTTGAGCTCCACACATGAGCTGTGGCACACAGTTACCCACATTAGCACACATGTGTCTAAAATAACTAATTGTGCTTTAAAAAAATATCTAAAGGATAGTATTCAATTTGCTCATCCATGAGAAGAAAGACTACTTTTTGCCTTTTACAGTTGTGGGGAGATGCGGAAGAAATAGAGGCAATGAGTCTAAGACAATGCATAGACTATAATAAATAAATAATCGGGTATTTTACTTCCCTTGGTTTCATTTTAATTGCTTCACAACAGCCATTATTACCACTATCCCAAGAAATAATAATAATAAAAGAACCTATAAACCATTAGAATGTTCCGTATTTTCCCTTTTTCTGGTATTTTGAGAACTACTCAGATGCTAGTGACTGGGTTTTCAAGAGAAAAGAGGGCTGGGATGGAGCTCAGTGAAAGAATGCTTCCCTAGCACGCACAAGACTCTATTTTCACACTTAGAACTATAGAAACAAATGAAAACAGATAAACAAGAAAGGGAGAGAGAACCCAGGCTAGAGCATCTATGCCTATCCTGGGACATGCAAGGAATTATTTTATGTCTCTTCCTCTTTATGTAGTTGCCAACAAACTGTTCTGTTTATAGAAGTTGTTGTGAAAATGAACAACATAAGGAATTTATATATTTATAAACATATATATCT
>LOJH01011198.1:10255-22968 GCA_001685095.1 Ellobius talpinus
TAATAATAATAATAATAATAATAATAATAATAATAATAATAATAAACAATAATAGATCTTTTAAAACATATGACCTTGAGCCTGTCTTGATTACGTTTCTATTGTTGTACTAAGACACCATGGCTGAAATGAATATAATGGATAGAGAATAAACATTTCAGATAGAGAAAATGAGAAGCAAAGGCTCAAGGATATAAAGAGGCAGGTATCAATGGAGTGGTATTTTGTCTTTCTAAAGCACAGAATTTGAGAAGGGAATGTAGAAACACAAGGAGGGACCAGATAATCATATACTCTAAGGGTCCTTGCCTAGATAAGGCAGACATATAAAACATCAAGGGAGAAGGAGATAATCCATATTTTGGAATATTCTCTCTCACGGAAGAATAGAAAGTTGCGGTTTGAATGTGAAATGTCCTCCGCAGGCTCATGTGTTTGAACACTTGGTCTCCTGATGTTGGCATTGTTTCTGGAGCTTGTAGAACATTTACAGGACAAAGCCTGGCTGGCAGAAGCTAGATGAGTGTGGGCCTGTTGTATAGCCCAGGCTCACACTTTCAGTCTGCCCTCTGGTTTCTGAATGTGGGTTCAGTGTTGCCAGCTGTCTTATGCTCCTGACACTATGCCTTCCTTGCACAATGTAGTATGTCTCTTCTTAAACTGCAAGCCAAAATAAGCTTTGTTCTTCCTTTGAGTCTTTTTTTCTGTTATCTTATCACGTTTATGAGAAAATGGCAATTGCAAGATGGCAGTATGATTCTGGAGAGATGCAGAATATTTGGCAAGCCAGTGTTTGTCCAGTGTGGAGTCAGTGAAGCTTGGACCCACAATGGTGTTCCATTGTTGTCAAACTCCATCTCTGCAAAAGATAAGTTCAAGTCCTATTCTTCAATATGTATACTGTTGGCCTCACTTAGAGACAAGATTTTTACAGATATAATCAAGTTGAAAACCATCATAATAAGATACAGCTACAATGGTCTCTGAGCCAGTGTCTTGGAAGAAGAGGGAAAGAAGGATATAGGAACACACAGAGACAACCATGTGACAAGTGTAGCGAGAAACATAAGGTGACACCTTGAAGGCAGGCTGAAGACTACCCAGGAGTGCCAGCATCCCAAGAAACTATAGCAGTGAAACCTTCAGAGCAAGCAAGGCCCCAGAGCCATACTAGCTGCAGATGCTGACCTTCAGAACTGACAAAATAACTTCTGTGGTTTTAAGCCACAAGTTAATGGTATTCTGTTACAGCAGTCCCAGAAAATTAGTCGCTAAGGACACAGGAAGTGAGTGGGCAGAGATGAAGAATGTTCCATAACTGATAAATAGGAACTTTAAGACTTAGAAGGGAGAGAAACTAGGTTTGGAGAAAGGATGGAGAAAAGATGGTCCCCAAATTTTGAATCTTCTCCAGTGTTTGAAGAAATGGCTGTGGGTATTGAAGAGCTGTAGTCTGGGAAGAAAGTGCTCGCCTGGTCTGAAGGCAGAAAGAAGTAGACTGTAGGGCTCCGCAGCACTCTAGAGAGGCAGTCATTGTAAGAAAACTACGGCTTGAGAGCCTGGCTGCCTGACTTTAGAGAAAGAGAAACCTGTACTCTTCAGTATCATTTGCTGTGTGACTCAGCAACCAGGTGTTCCCCTTGGCTGTCCTTCACTCTGAGGGCTGATGGTCTTCAATTAAACCATGAAAATGTCATTTGATTCATTTCATGGCCCTATTTATTTGTGTCACATGACCTGTGCCAATTCTATTCACCTATTATAATCCATAATTCTCCTTCAGTAGGCTGTGCATGGGGCATCCCTGCATCAGTTTCACAGGGATCACCCTAGTACCAGCTCTCAACATCCCATTAGCCTTCTGAATGAATTCTCTACCTGAGGCCCTCATTTGCCTCCTACTTTTCAAATCCATTTCCATGTGAAATCAATTGGAAGAATTCAAACCTCTCTCCCCAGGACCTGGAAGAGATCTCTGGCTACTACCTTAGCCTCACCTTTGGTTGCATTTTTTCCCTTGCATCCCTAAGCCTTGTTATCCTGCTAATCAAAGTTCTCCAAATTTCATTCTGCTGCTCATGCTCTTTGCTTACCTAGACTAACTGGTTCCTTTTTGTTAAATATCATTCCTTATGGAGTCTACACAAAGTCCTAACCCTGTGCAAGCATCTGGACCTACTCCCACAGTGCGTGTTCCTAGCACGTCTCTACAGGGCTGTGTTATGACTCTGCCCCCTCTAAATAGATTATATTTAAATGAGAGCAATTTCACTGCATAGCATCTCTAGCCTCAGCACTAGCAAGGTGACACATGGTAGGCCCTCAAGCTGTGTCAAATGTATACAAAGCTATTTAAATTTTCCTGGAAAGCTGCCTTCAAAGAGAGCAGCATCTCGCGTAAGCACCCTGGGATTTTTCTATCAGAGTCATGTGATTTACGAGGTGTATGATTTATCAGGCTCCGTGTACCAGGTGTCACCTCTGTATTCAGCTTCGCTGATCAAGAAAATGAATTTGATCCTGGATCTCTGTCCTCCAGACAGCAGCTTGCCGGGAGAAGTCGTTAATGCAGTAAATTATCTTCCCAGCTGTTAATAACACATACTGTCCTGTTTGCTGTCTTTTAGTTCAGCTGAGCATCAACTTGTGCTATGATATTTACATGAATATCTTTATTTCATCAGTACCATTGTCCATCTGTTTGGCTTGGGGTTGGGTTACCAAGCTGTGGCCAAAAATGGAGGCATGAGCCAGGCCAGATGGTAACTTCCCACCCAGGGTAAAGGGCAGCCCATTTCCTTCTCTGGCACTCCTGCTTACACTAAATGCTGCCTGGCAGGCAGTGGGCATGGGATTGGAGATGCCACCCTTAAGTAGAAGGCTAGAAATGAGAAGCTATTTGTCTTCTTAAAGACAGAGTTTCTTTTTTTTCTGCCACAAAAGCTGACTGGAGAAAGGATGGTGATCTTCCTAGCTAAATCTCCAGTTGGCAATGCCAAATCTCACACATTAACCCTGCATTTTAAAACTTGCTAACATGAGCCCACTGTGAGCCAGCAATGGCTCACAAAGAATTCAAAATGCCTTAGTCTCTGAATTTGAATTCTTCTAGTCTACAAAGCCAAGTGTATGTGGTTTTTTTAAATATATATTTGGATGTTTTGGGGTTTTTTTGGAGTTTGTTTGTTTTTGGCAAATCAATACAAACTAGAGTATATGAGAAGAGACAAACTCAATTGAGAAAACACTTCTATCATATGACTTGATAGGCAAGCCTATGGGACATTTTCTTGATTAATGATTGATGTGGAAGGATCTAGCCTATTATTAGTGGTTCCATCCCTGGGCAAGATAGTCCTGAGTTGTTTAAGAAAGTAGTCTGAGCAAGCGAACTCCTGCTTTGAGTTCTTGCCCTGACTTCCGTTCTTGGTGGACTATGAACTATAAGGTGAAATAAGTGCTTCACCCCAACCAGAACTTGGTCATTGTTTTTATCACAGCAATAGGAAGCAAACTAGGATGCCAACCAGCTTCTTACATTCTGATTGTAATGTTGTCCAAGAATAAAACATTAAGACTGAAGCCATAGCCTTTGAGCTTAAGACCGGTATTTCATAAGTCTCTGAAGACCAGATCTAGAGAAAGAACTATCTAAACATGAAAAACAGTTCTCACATGGACTCCTAGACAGAAATGAGTTTTCTATACTTGAAGAAAAACAAGAGGTGGGGCGGGGAGAAAATGGTGGTATTTGGGGTGTTCTAAGAACTAACAGCAGTTATAGGATAATCTTATATATATATGAGAGAAAAACTTTAAGGAAATAACCTGACATCTTATGATTGTCTGAAAATACACAGACAAAAGACTATCTGGTCAACCCCTGGCTGCTCAGGAGCCAGGCATGGAGAAAGGTATCTAGTTAGTCTGTTTTGTTAGTGAGAAGTAAGAATGCCTGGGCAGGGTTGTTGTGGGGAATACGGTGAGAAGAGGCTGAGTCAAGGAAGTAGATAGGACACTTTAGTGAAGGATAATTAGGGTTTTTTAAGGTAAAAAATAAAGACAATTCCAAGGCCTGTGACTTGAGCAACTTGGCGGATGGCAATGCTGTTTATGAAGGAAAAGGCTTGGGAGTGTTAGGTTGACTTATAAAGCAAAATCAATAAGTGTGCCATGGATGTGTTTTGTTTAAGATGCCTATCCGGCATTCAACAGAAGGACATCAGGGGCGCAATCAGAGCTTGAGGAAGAAGATTAGGAAGAGGCATGGTGATGCGAACTCTGAAGCAAGAAGGCAGGGTGGCCCAGAAACATATCAGAGTTGAGAAGGAGATGCATAATGCTGATCATCTGCCAAGGCAGGCGTCAGACTTTACTATTTTTAATCCTTTTTATATTTGTTTATCATTTTATATGAATGGGTGTTTTCTCTGCACGTGTGTATGTGTACCACCTTTGTACTTGGTGCCTGTAGAGGTAAAAAGAGAGCATCAAATCCCCTAGGACTAGAGTTGTGAACTGCCATGGGACTCAAACCTGGGTACTATTGCAGGGCAACAAGTGTTCTTAAAGGCTGAATTTCCTCTCTATTCCTGGGCATTAGACATTAAATCTCATGTGCATTATCTCATTTCTGCCCACACTGCCAGGGCAATGTAACTTTCTAAAAGATGAAAGTCTTAAGAGTAAGAACATTCTATAAGTGAAACAATAGCATGCTCTTTATAAAGTGGAGAAAGAGAAGTAGCAAATTATATGCAAACAATTATCAAGCAATAGACCTTATAATGATTATTCCTTAGTCACTGTTGAGGGTACAGTGTATTTCATAAAATGATAAGTCCCTTTTCTAGTATCTGGCACCCAAACTTATTTGGAATTAGAAGCCTTTGGCAAGGTTATGAAGTGAAGATGAGGCATTGCTGGTTGTGAATGGGTCCTGATCCTGTAACTGTTGTCCTTAAAAAGAAGAGAGAAGTTTGGATAAGAGGCATATTACAAGGAATGCCACGAGACAGGGTGTTGCCATCAGATGAGAAATGTTGAGAATTGCTAGGAAACAGCAAAAATTCATAGAGCCATAGAACAGATTGTCTCACCAAGCTCCAAGAAGGATGCAGTTCAGACAAGACACCTGTCTTCTGGAAGTCAGAGAAAATAGCTTTGTCATAGTAAGTCCCTCGGTTTGTGGTATTTTCTTATGCAGGCTGTACGGAGCCAAGGCAAGTTCTGCTTTACAAGTGAGAAAGTAAAACATGTAAGGTGGTCACATGACTCTCCAAAGATCATTTGGGAGAGTGTAGTTATCCTGGAACCCACATCAGAGCAACAGCCTTCTTTCCATTCAGCCTGTCAACTATCAAGCGCTCTGTGAGCATCTCAGCTTACAAATGACCTAGTCAGTGCCCCACAGGGACCCATAATGTGTGGAAGAAACAGACAGGAAATTGAGTAAAGTAAATGTCAAGTTAACATCAAGGTTAGAATAAGGGGATTGTGAAGAATAGAGACAGAGCCTTTCTCACTTGGGCAGAAGACATTTAGAAGGTATATTTAGCCATAACTGATGTGAACATGCCTGAGGAATGGCAGAAACCAGGGGTAGCCCACAAGTATGCTGCCTAAGAAGGGATGGGTCAGAGTGGTGCTAGGTATACAGTTGCCTGAGACTACACAAAGCCACGCTTCATGAGATGACATGCACCCACTCATGGAGTCCTCATGCCAGCATTCCAAAGACAGTGTCACTCAAAGGGAATTTAACAAACAGAAAAGCAAATCTTGAGGGGCCAAATCCCGAGATGCAGCACATGTCTGGTGCCTCTACACAGGATCCACGGGTAGCTCTTAGTCCTATGACCACTTTTGTAACCTTCTTGCTTTGCTGGTTCTCAGCTCAGTTACTAGCTATTAACCTTGGGAAAGCACTTGCTGTCCTTTTCCCCTGATGCTTGGTCTCCCCTGTCTGTAATATAAGAATATAGATGGACTTTCAGTCTGCAGGTTACCCCTCCTGGCTACCAATCTCAGGTGGCTTTGGAGATATAAGCAAGGTCACAGAGACATCAGCTAAGAAAATAGCTTATCAGAATTCTCTTCGGTTCCTTCCAGGCACTGACAGCAAGCAGAAGGACAGAGAACTTGCCTTTGATGTTACAGCACCTCCAGGTGAATGGGAGGCTGGTGAGGCCAATTATGGGGTGGGGAAGGGGAGAATTATAGCCTGGGAGTTGGTCAGAAATCCAAAAATGAAGACAGAAAAATTGATGGATAAGTGCTCTTAGTAAAAAAAGAACAGATGGGGCAAAATACATTCACAGGACTCAGCAATTTTATCTCCATTTGAGGCTAGACAACTTGGGTCTGCTTAACAAGTCACCTGACTGCCTTGAGAGATCACTGGATCCACTGGAAAGTGGAGTCAAGAATGGGTATGCAGATCTGACCTTTGCCAGGGACAGTTGTAAAGAAGCAAGAGACAGCTGGCTGAACTGGAGAGAGGTGAGACAGTGAACGCAGATGGCTCCGCAGAAGCACAAGGGATTCATGTGCAAGGTAGGTTATTGACATAGGAGTAATAACATACATTGGCTAGTTGCTTATCATATAACTGGAATTTTCTCTTTTCAGTGCACATGTGTGTTCTTGTGTGTACATATGGATGTGTATGTATACATGTGGAGGCCAGAAAGCAACTTTGTGTGTCATTCCTCAGGAAGGCCACCCAAACCTTGAGACAGTATCTGTCACTAGCCTGAAACTCAGGTAATAGACTAGGTTAGTTATTTCACCAGAACCAGGCATTTTCCTAGTTCTACCTTCCCAGTGTGCTCCACGTTACCTAGTATGTGTTTGCGGTTTCAAAGAATCAAGCTTAGAGAGTTTCAATGACTAAACAGCCCATGCCTTGCATTTTCTATTCCATTCCAATCCCCCCCCCGAAAAAGAAAATTCATACATTTGAACGTAAGGTATCTTCCTTGCAAATGTATACTCTTGACTGCCATCCTACACAACAAACCAGGCCCCTAGAAGAAACAAAGCAAGAGACAGGACATAGAATGAGAGGCTGGATGTGGGACCCAAGAAGAAATGAGTAGGCTGGGATCTAGCAAATCTGCAGAAACCCCCCAGGATTTGCCACTGTTGTTTTGTTTCACAAGACTCATGAGACCTACCCCCATTGGTCTCATGCAACCACGCATGAGAGTGACAGGCAACCAACCATCTGTTCCCAGTTAGTTGAATCCTACAGAGGAATGAGTTCTTTTCTGGTTTATCTGGAGTCTAATGGGAGGGGTTCTCAAGAAGGAATTAGATCCCTGGTGTAGATCAAGGAAGCCCGCAGTCTGTTCCTGATGGAGAGTGTTTGGGCCTAGAATGATTGAAGTTCCATGGTGCTTTGATCAAATAAAGACCCAAAAATGAAAGGAATCCAGTCACAAGGAAGTCAGTGGAGAATGGGAGAATCCCAGGAGACTTGAAGAAAGCAAAGAAATATAAGGACGATTTTACTAAGGATGGTATGACCTGGAGCAGAACATAATACAGTGAAATTTCTCCTCATGCTTCCCGCACATGAGCCATGCAGGTGCAGCGACTTCCATTCGTGGAAGACTATTTCAGTGAATCTGGCATTTGATCTTTCTCTGGTCTCATGAGACCTCAGTCCCAGTCACCTCCATTGCAGCCACTTGGGTAAATACCCTGTAGCAAAAAGGTCTCCAGGGAAGCTGTGCCTAGATACCTCACACAAACAGATCACCAAAATGGTTCCTAGTGAAGTAGGTCAGGTAGGGCACTTGGAACTGTTCAATGCCAGCCCTGACCCTTCTTCTTGTTCACACTGCTTTGTCTCACGGGACATATCATTCAATGACATGGGTCCAAAGGTTTAACCTCATCTTCCCTGAGTCACTAATGCCCGTACAGAGCCACATCACCTCTGTAGGGACTTTGCTTGCCCTGGAACAAAGCAAAGTCGTGCAAAACTTTGTCTCCACATTGCAACTTCCTGTAAACAGGTCCCACTTTCAGTGTGACTCTAACAATCAGGGAAATAAATTAGATCCTAGAATCTTCTCTGGATAATAGCTCATTGCAGGAAGTCATTAATGCAGTAAATCAAACCCACAACTGTTGACACCGTGAAAGCGTGTTGTTTACCTTCCTTTGATTCAGCTGAGTATCAATTAGTTCAGTGATATTTACATAAATATCTCGATTTGGAAGGTAAAATTGTCCATCTGCTTCTAGAAGATTTAATTAGGTCTGTGTTGCTAAGGAAAAAGAGATTAATCCTTTTCGACATTAACCTTTTCAATTAATATATGTTTTGCAATGCATTGTGTAACATGCCTTGTTATGTAAATTGGACAAACTGGAACATTTCAGCCTGGGGAAATGATGTCTTTCAAATTGAAAGTATATCTCTGTTTGCAAATCTAGACCAAGAATGAACACTTAAAGGCTTTCATGCTTGCTCTCTTCTTGGTGGCGTGTGTATATGGGTGTGGGGGAGGTGTTCTCTGCTTCTCAAAGGCCTGTTCTGTGCATATCCTTTAGCCCATACAGAATGTCCAGGCCTCCACTCCCCGTTCACTCCCTCTTGCTGGGGTTCCGGACATCTCTTAGTGTCTCCATCCTCAAGGTGTGCAGCCTTCTTTGGATTTCTGAGTGAATTCCAGTTAGATCTACATCTCTTGACATGCACATACATACATCGCTTGAAATTCCTCTTTCATTTATGCCTAAACTACAGAACCTTTCTGTGACAATGAAGACCATGCATTTCTCATTGCTATTTGTTTTGTTGTTGCTAACAGTGTCTGGCCCATGGAAAATATTACATGCATGTTGAATGAATGAATGAATGAATGAATGAATAAGATAAAATAGACACTTTAGGTAACAATTTCATTGCAGTCTCATGGCTCAGTCACTCTACCCACAGAAGCAAAAGCCTCATGAAAGCTTTAGGATACACAAAAGTGCCTCCTTTTCCTCTTGTCTACACTTGACCTAACTAGGGACTATTACTCCCAGACTTTTTGAGCTTCACAGCCTTTAACACCAGTAAACTCCCTGAAGACTCTCGCAGTATTTAACTAAACCTTTCCAAAGTTCATATTTTTCTGCTTTCAGAAAACAAAACAAAGATCAAAGTGGCAATCAACTGCATGCCACATTGCAGGTATAAGGGACCTGATTGGTTCCTGCCCTGCCTCCAAAGCCCTCTTGCTTTGCTGTCAGACCGCAGAGCAGATGGGGTCTGTGCTGCAGTGAAGCACCAATGCTGAGTCAAGGCTTTGGTCTCCAGTTACAGATCTCTCCAACAAACTGACCAGACTCAAAGAGATCAGAAGAATAATCCTAAAAAGATGTAGCTTTCTTCTTGTTATTGCCAAAGAAAATGAGCCTTCTGGAAACTGGTTGATGAAATCTGAATTTATACCACGGAGACTGACCAGCATTTTACAAAAAAAAAAATAGTAAATCCTTTGGGATTTGTAGCTCCATTCTGTCTCTGTTACAATTTCTTTCTCAATTCAGTGTTTATATAGAGAAAATAGCCATAGACAATAGATAATGAATAGTTATTGCTATAGCTATGTTATAGTAAAATTCTATTTATCATGCAGTTGCTGACCTCAGAAACAGAGGGAAAGTAGACTTCATGGTTTTTAATCATTCTTTATTAAATATATAACCCAGTCCTCACAATAGTATATTTAAGTTGGTCTGAGATTACTTTCATTTGAATGAAAACATTGAGGCCTTTCAGTACAAAGAGAGAAATCTACAGCTACTCAGCTGTTAATTGTGAATGTTCCCCTAAGAACAAGTTGCTCTTTGTTTTTCCAAACTGGGTTATTATTTTTTCTTTATTTATTTGCAACAGAATTAGATTTAGTAGTAAATACTTGTAATTAAAGTAATTGAGAAGCTAAGACATGAAGATTGCAATTCCCAAACCAGTCAGGCAACACAGCAAGACTTTGTCTCACTCCCCAAATTCACAAAAGAAGAAATTTTGTCAGAATCCCTAATCTTGCAGAAACCTTCAACTTCCTAATACTCAAGAGCATCGTTCTTTTCCGCCATAGCTCTTGTGCATATGGTGCATATAGGAAAAAGCAAATGTTATCCTAGGGTTTGACTCCTAACAAATGTCAAGGATAGCTCCAAACAGAAAGGGCCTTTCTGCCTTGGCGATGACCTGCACAGGCCAGTGATCAATAATTTAATACCGAATTCTCTGAATGAATGGGGACTGTGCTGTAAATATGGCAGCTATGTAAATATCTGTAAGTGGTGTAAATATAACTGGTGTAAATATGTAGCTAAGGCGGATTGTAAGGTAGAAACTATGACTTTGGGTCAGACTCACCTTTTCTGATTCCCCATCTTGTCATCCACTAAACAAATAGCCAGGGTAGCATCGGTGAAGTGCATCTCCCTCATCTACATTAACCCAGTAATGCTAGTAATGCTAGTTCTGTTCTTGTGAGTCATTGAGATGATTAACTGAAACGGTGCTTGGGAGGTGTTCTAGCTAGCCTCAACTGGTAACTTACCTAAGAAGGCAGTCTCCCTTTCGGGATTGACCATATCAGAAGGGTCTGAGGGCGTGTCTGTGGGTGTGTTGATTGTTAATTCACTTAGGATGGCCCTCCCACTGTGGGTAGCACCATTCCTTGGTCAGGTAGTCCTGAGCTGTACTGAAGGGGGGAAAGGTATCTAAGCCTGAGCCTGTGATCAAGCCAACAATCCAAATTCCTCCAAGGTTTTTGCTTCAAGTTCCTTCCTGAGTTCCCACCCAACTTCCCTCAATGATGAACTGTAACCTGTAAGCTAAAATAAGTCCTTTCCTCCCATGTTACTTTTAGTCAGGGTATTTTAATAGCAACAGAGAAAAGAAGCTAGGACAGGAGGTACACAACACACACTGCACTTCAACAAAGGCAACATTGCTGAGGACTGTGTTGGCCACTCATGTGAGCTCTTCTACCAGCCTTTTCTGTCCTGGAGAGAAGAGCCGTGCTTCCTCATCAATGCTATAAATCTCTGCCATACACTATAATATGTGGCTGAATATACTGCTGTGCTGGGTCTATTGTCAAGCCTACCCTCAAAATGCTTAGTTCTTAAGGAGTCTGGCACAAAATTGGAGCAACTGGAGAGGAAGAAGGGTGGATGCACGTAACTATGGAGATGAATGGGTAGAAGTAGCTCACAAAGACAATTAGATTCACTAAGGTTCATGTACTACTTCTCTTTTTTGTTTATAATGTGTTTTAGTCAGGTAGCAGCCATGCGACTTTATAGAGATAAAAAACAGAATGAATGAATTTTTAAATAAAGTAAAATAAAAATCACTGATATTTAACAGGGGGAAAAGGGCCTCTCTGTGCTCAAAAACTATGAGCATTCATTTAAGCATTCATAAGATCGCGTCTTTTTTAAGTTGGTTAGAGAGTCTTATTGGCACATGGTTGGGAAGCTTTGTGAATTGCTGCCCTGCTCCTGTGGACCACACAGCAGGCCGAGGAGCTGAAGAGCCCTTTCCTTCCCCTCATCCCTGTTTATTACTTGTTTCCACTCAACAGAGGAGCTGTGGAATAATTGAACCATTCAGAGGAACCACTGCTGGCCACATTGATGAGTCCTGTCTGCCCCATCAGCTCCTCCAGATGGTACAGATGGAGGGTTCTCAGGGCCTAAGGTCATGCACGCCTTACTCCAAATATGCAGGCAGTTCACTGGCCAGCCAAGCAGTGGGCCTTGAGTTTTCTAAGAATTCTTTTGTCCTCTTTCATTTTTAACTCTCAAAAAAATGAATAAATAAAAAAGATCTAGAGGACTACTGTCTATCATTTTCCGTCAGATTCTAGTAGTGACGCCCAAGGATCTCTAATGGACATGCCTGTGACATGAATTAACCAGGTGGCTGTGGGATAAATTCTAATTTCTCTTGAGTTTCAGTCTTATTAACTTCCCTACAAATATTACTAATACTAATATTTTATACATAAAATAGTTTTTATCATAATTTTTTTTATTTTTTTATTTATTTTAGTTCTTGAAGGCATGGTTTCTCTGTGTATCCCTGACCATCCAGGGATGGTACTCTGTAGATCAGCCTGACCTTAAACTCAGAGATCCACTTACATTTTCCTCCCAAGTTCTTGGATTATAGGTGTACTCTATTGAACTAGAATCTAAGCACTATATTGTCATTTATCATGATTGACAATTGAGATACAAAAAAGACATAGACTCTGGTCTGGCAGAAAAGAACATACACACTGCTGATGATGGAGGAATCTGTGGGACCAGAACTGATATGTTTATGGGATACAGACTCCCTGCTATTCAGAGGGGAAGAAAGGCCTCATAGGATAAGGTTACAGTTGATTCTGGGGGGAGGGGGAGAGAAGGAAGGCCAGAGAGAACAATGCAGTTAGTGAGAGGGGCAAGGGTAAAGCTGCTACTGGACTCAAGAGACCACCATGTTAGGAGTACACCCCATAAGTCATCAGGACTGAGGTCTGGGGAGCATGGTTGGAGCAGGCTACATAGGAAATAATGTGAAATGTTGAGCCTGATGTATAGAATCACTCAGAAGTCATCTCTGACTTCTTTGGGCTCTTCCTCAAGATGAGGTGTTACACAGATTCTCTTCCATCAAAATGTCAGCCCTCACCAAACCA
>LOJH01011199.1:0-26402 GCA_001685095.1 Ellobius talpinus
TGCGCCGTAGTGTGCGACCGGGCGGCCTAGGCTCCTTTCTGGATATCCGAAAAATCCACTTAGGGTTTTTCGAGACTAGAAATCTAGAATCCAGGCTGAATTTGAAGTACCCCCCCCACACACACACACACACGCCCAAGCGGCAGCACATGCACACACACGCCCAAGCGGCAGCACATGCGCGGTGGCGTGCAGCCGTAGTCCACGACTCCGGTTCCTGCGAGAATTCCACCTCGCATTTTCCGTCCGCTGAAAGCCCCGAAGTCAGGCTGAGTTTCTAGTTCTGAAGCTGCCTTTTGGTGGAGGTGGGTGGGTTGCTGTGCGTTCCTCCTCGTCTAGCTTGAGGGGTGAGCAGAAGCCTCTCCTACTGCGGGGGATAGGGACTAATTGGAAACGTGGTCAGCAGCGTGCCCTCTCTATCGCTCTAGCACATCTAGCTGAGCAGTCAGGAGAGGGATGAACAAAGGTTTGCGTCCCGAGATTTGCCACTTAGAGTATTACTTTATAGGTTACCAGCTCCCCAAGATGGTAGGCTTGTTCCTTTAAGAAAGGCAAGCGCTTGTCCAAGAGGTTGGGTTAAGCTCTATTTAATATACTCTGCACAGGTTCAACAAAAAAATTTAAAAATTCAGGAGTTTGGAATTCTAGTGAGTGTATTCAAGAGAGGCAAGCTTTGGACCAGTGAGACAGCGCTTGCCACTAACCCGAGTTTGATCCCTGGGGACCCACAGAAGAAATGAAAAGACCCCGGTATGTTCTGTGATTTTTTTTTCACAGTCCTCCCCCATAAGTAAAGGTAAAACAATAAAAACTATTAAAGCAAGGTTCCCAGAGGTTATGTTCTACATAGCCTGCATAAGTGGCCCTTATTTGGGTTTTGGGGTGACGATAGACTTCCTACAAGAGTAGAAAGATTCTCTTGGGCCTTAGAGAAAGGCCAGCGTCCCAGAGGCTGTGTTCTACATAATGAACTATGCAGGTGGCCTGTATTTGGGTTGGGGTATTGACGGACTTCCTTCTGTAGCACTGTTGGTATGGGACCAGCTTTTTTCGGTGAAAAGAACAAGACAAAAGATGTGTGTTTTTTATATTATAGACCTAAAAAGCAGTATTTTTAAAACTTGAATGCATCAGAGTAAGGTTGAAAGCGTAAAGTACGCTGCTGGGTCACATCTCCAGGGGATCCTACAAGGACAACGCAGTAAAACCTGAGAGTTGCCTTTCTTGGGAGCAAGAACCTGAAAAGCTAATAGCTTTCCTTCCCAACAGGCTCATCTTTTATTTATTCTTTAACGATTCTATACATATAAACAATGTATCTTTTTGTTTCTTTTATTTATCCAATTTCTTAACATAATTTCTTTATTGATTCTTTCAGAATTTCACACCATGCACCCCAATTCCACTTATTTCCCAGTTCCTCTGAAGTTCGCCCTTCACCCTTGCACCACCACCCCCAAAAGAAAAAGAAATTAAAATGAAACCAAACAAACAACAGCAAAGCCCACTTCGCTCCTCCATGTTTCCCACCTCTCAAACACCTCTTCATTCATCTTAGCGGCATTGGGAGCCTTGGTGTGTCACACAGTAGACCTTTTGTCCCATCAGCTTTAAGTGCAAATGTTCCATTGCGGCGTTGTGGTGAGTCATTAAACAATGTATCTTGATCAGAATTTACCCTGAACCCTCTCTCCAGTGACTCCCCTCCTCCCTTCATGTCCTCTCTCCTTTTTTTCCCAATCTTTTTTTTTTTTTGTAACTCACTGGATCTAATCAGTTTGGCCTGTTGGAATGCTGGCTGACCTTGGCTTGACCTTCAAGTAACTGCAAAGTCAGCATCACACCGGACTACAGCATTCCACAGCACTCCTCCCCATCTTCTTGCTCTTCTACATTCCTTCCACCCCCTCTCCCATGATGCTCCCTGAGCTTGGTGGAGTGGTGAGGGTTGATACAGGTGTACCATTTCAGGCTAAGCACTCCATAGTCCCTTAATCTCAGCGCTTTGACCAGTTAGGAGTGTCTGCTTTAACTGCTGACCACTGCAGAGAGAAACTTCTCTAGCCGAGGTTGAGGACAGCACTAAATCTATATGCAGAAATATCAATATTTAGAAGGTAGTATTACAACAGTTCCATTTAGCAAGGCAGCAGTAGTAGATTTCCTGCTAGAGCCTGTGGCTTCCTGAGCCACGGGCTTTCAGACAGGTTTACCGTACCTGGCATAGATACCCTTCTGCAGAGCAGCCCTCAAATCTGCTCCAAAAGTGGTTGATTACTCCTATAACCTCTGAGCCAGTGGGTGTATTTTGAACAGGCTAATCTTTTATAAACCATCCTAGGTTTGTTTATATGAGATTATAATAAAACTATATTAAGAAAGGATGCCTTATTCAATATAGAATATTATCAGGTATTAAGCTGACCTGAGGGGTAAAATATTATTTTTCCTTTATTATAATTAGTCACTTGACAGAAAAGTATTTCTCACCTGTTCTGTATGGCAGAGACTGTACTGACCCTGTATACAGTGGGGTGCAGAGTAGGGAAGAGGTGTGACCTAGAGTTTGCTACACATGAGTAGAGAAAGGAATTGTATCAAGAGACAGAAGAGTGGGGAGGCCTGTGAGAAACAAGTGAGAAGCTGGAAAACACCGGAGCAAGAGTAGCTCTTGAACAAAGTTCAGCCACAGAGACTGCAGAACGGAGGAAGGAAGAAAGGGAGGCCCCAGGAAGAGAAGCTGCAAGTATTGAGGACCCAACCTGAGATGGTATTGGGGGAGGGGAGTCTGACTTCTTCCCCAAGTAGGAGGAAGAACTCAGTGCTTACAATGAAGACGACCAAAGAGGCTGTGATGAAAAGTGAAGTCTGAGAAACAGGATGGCAACGGGAGTTCATGGAGTCCTCCAAGCTTGCTAGAGCGTACCCCAGTGCAACTTGGAAATTATCGAAGGAATTAGGGGAAAGAAAGTTTGGGCTGTAAGAACTGAACCTTCTGGATAGAGTTGGCATCTTACATGGAACCTTCTAGAAGGCTCATTATTACTTATAACTTCACTGACTGTGAGAGGTTGGAATGTCAAGAGTCCAGAGCTTAATTACAATTTACTTTGGGCTATCTTTAGCCTCCTATATAGCCATTCCTTTGTCCATGACTGTGTCTGCCCTAACACATTTGTGACTAACAGGTGAAACCTTTCGGAATATATTAACTTCTTAAGTCTCTGGACGCTATCCTCCTAAAAGCTATGGGTATCAATCTGTTACCTGAGGTCCACCAAAAAGCTATGACTATCAATCAGCTACCTGAGGCCTAGCAGTGATTTTCTCCACTTTGCTGTAAGTCACATCTCTGATGCTTCCTCTAATGTATTCAAAACATCTTAATTTATGACTTTTTCTCTTACTGTAAAAACCACATGAAGCTTTCACTACGCTGGAACACAAAATTGATGGTAATTGAAGTCTATGTTCCTGGGCTATAATCACTCATATTTGGCTCCAAAATGTACTCTCTTTTATCCCTTCTGAGGGGAGAGTTGCGGTTTTTGAATTGACATCTGCTTTGTTGAAAACTGATGCAGTAGAATCCAGAGTGAATAGAGTGTGTTCTGGAATTCACAGGTAAACAGTGAAGGACCAGCCTTCCTAAGGGACCTGCCTTAGCTGGGGTTTCTGCCATGAAACACGATGAACAAAAAACAAATTGGGGAGGAAAGGGTTTATTTGGCTTCTACTTCCTCATTGCTGTTCATCACTAAAGGGAGTCAGGACAGGCACTCAAACAGGGCAGGAACCTGGAAGACAGGAGCTGATGCAGAGGCCAAGGCGGGGTGCTGCTTACTGGCTTGTTCTTTGTAGCTTCCTCAGCCCACCTTCTTATAGAACCCAGAACCAGCAGCCCAGGGATGGCACCACCCACCATGGGCTGGGCCTTTCCCCCATTGATCACTAAATGAGAAAATGCCTTATAGCTGGATCTTATGGCGGCATTTCCTCAACTGAGGCTCCTTCCTCTCTGATGACTCTAGATTGTGTCAAGTTGACACACAAAACCAGCCAGTACAGAACCTGATACATACAGAAGGGCTGCAGGGTCAGTTGATATGGAGCATATTCACAGTTCCTCATACTGAGTAACAGCCCCAAGGGAAGGTTTCTGAGAAGTTGCCTTCACTGCAGTCAATCAAGAGTGGTTCTTCTTTCAGATACATAGTAGCTGGTTTTCCCCGTACATTTTAGAAGACCCTAAACAGTTTTCCCCGACCTCTCTTCCCCAGGTTGTTGGGGTTATGTGGGAAGAAAGGTGCTGAGGAACCAACCTAGACAGAACACCAAGCAGAGGTCTGATACAAGCAGATAGATTGTTGCAGCAGTAAAAGGTCACACATGAAAGATTCTACCAAAGCCCTCCTAAGCATGGCTTAAAGGAGCCTTGGAAATGTCACCAAGAGGTGCTCAGTCTAGCAGTCCCCAAGAACACTACCCAACACCCTGGCCTTGGGCAATTGTGAGAAAGAAGTTACAGCAAAGGCCAGAAGCTCTGTGTGTGTGTGTGTGTGTGTGTGTGTGTGTGNAGAGAGAGAGAGAGAGAGAGGTCCTCATGTAGGCCTTGCTGTGTAGCCAAGGAGTACCTTGAATTTGAATTTGTGATCTTCTTTACCTCCACTTCACTGCTGCCATGCTTACCACACAGTGTGTGCCACTGTGCCCCGTTCATGTGGTGGTGAGGATTAATCCCAGGCATCATGCCTACCTAACAAGCCCTCTGCCAACTGGACTACATCCCAACCCAAGGATCAGAAACTTCCAGTTCTGGTCTTGTTTGTGATGGGTGATGTGGGCCCCTAGGAAGATGTGGCAATACACAGCTCCCACACCCAGCAGACGGTAGTAACTAACCGTTGCTATGTGGGAATGCAGGCCTGATGTTGCCAAAGCCTTCCAAGAGAAATTTGAAATCTGTGTTTCTTTGTTGAGTGTTATTGTTTGAATATATCCTCCTAAGTGGATATGTTGGAATTTAAACTCCCAAGTAGTGATTTGGAGAGGCAGAAGCATTTAGAAGAAATTATGCTGTGCAGACTCTGCCCTTGGGACTCATTAATACTACTGTCCTATAGTGTGTTTCTGTATTTTTTAAATGATTTATCTATTCATTCATTTTTATTTATTTTATGTGTATGTATATTTATTTGAATGTATTATACACATGAGGTACAAAGGCCAGAAGAGGTTATCAGATTCCCTGGAACTGGAATTATAGGCAATTGTGAGTCACCTAATATGGGTGCTGGGAACTGAACTCTGGTCCTCTGCAAGAGCCGCAAGTGCTTTTAACCACTCAACCATCTCTCCAGCCCCTTTTTTATTTATTTCAATGAACTGTATTTTATTTATTATTTGAGAGTTCCATAGATTTAAACAATGTATCTTGGTTGCATTTTACCCTCAATTTCTTATACTTCTCCCAGGCACCACCAGACAGTTCCCCTCCCTCTTCATTTCCTTTTTTATTTATTGAATTTTTGTAGCTCCCTGGGTTCAATTAATGTTGCCTGCTAGAATGTTGACTTATCTTGCCAGCTTCATCTTGTGCATGTAACCATAGTGCCAATGAGTTAGTCTAATGTCATGTCTGGAAGACAGCTTTTCCCAGCACCCTTCCACATTTTCCAGATCTTACATTCTTTCTACCCATCATTAGAAATGTTCCCCGAGCCTTGGGGAAGGGAGAGAGTTGTTATCCAACCTAGGGTGAGCACTCAACAGTCACTTATTCTCAATGCTTAACCCATTAGGAGTCTCGGCATTAAGCAGCTTGCCCCTCCTCCTGTGCTATAATAATAAACAGGCTGAGTGAGGTTCTGGGCTATGGCCGTATCAGTTAGAGAAGCTCTTCTGATCCCAGCTCCATTGTATGTGTGCCTGCTCCTTCCTCATTCCTTTACCTCCCCTACCTAGAGTTCTGAAACCCAAACCTTGAGGGACAAAGTAAATAAATAATTTTCTTCTCTTTAAAATGGTTTATCCCTGATGTGGTGGTTTGAAAGAAAATGGCCCCTAAAGGGAGTGGCTCTATTAGGAGATGCGGCTTTGTTGGAGTAGATGTGATTTTTTTGGAGGAAGTGTGTCACTATGGAGGCTGGCTTTGAGGTATCAAATGCTCAAGTCATGCCTAGTGACACAGTTCACTTTTTGGTGCTTTGGATCAAGATGTAGAATTCTCCAGCACCTGATGATCATGGACTAAACCTCTGGAACTGTAAGCTGCCACCTCAGTTAAATGTTTTCCTTTATAAGAATTGCCATGGTCATGGTGTCTCTTCACAGTAATAGAAACTGTAGCTAAAACACCGGGTATTCTGTTATAGCTGCGGGGGTGGGAGGAAGATATATACAGTGTTTTAGTTTCCTTTCTGTTGCAGTGATAAAACACCCAACAAAAAGCAAGTTGGGGAGGAAAGGGTGTTTTGACTTACACTTCCAGGTCACAACCATCTCTGAGGGTAGTCAGGGCAGGAGTTCAAGGTGGAAATAGGAACCGCAGAGCAAGATTGCTAGCTGGCTCTCTGACTCATGCTCAACTACTTCCACAGTTTAGGGATGGTACTTCCCACAGTGGGCAGGGCTCACCTCATAAATTAACTATCAAGACACTGCCCCCATAGACATGCCCACAAGACAGGCAGATGTAGGCAATTCCTCAGGCAAGGTTTTCCTTTTTGAAGATTCTAGGCTGTGTCGAATACAGTTAAAGCTAACTAGGGCAGACGGTAAACTAGCCTTTCCTGGGGCCTTATAACTGATCTGTTGCTGCCAGTTCATACTTCCCACTGCAGCGGCTTCTGTGATTTAGTTGTGTGTGGCCTCCACATATGAAAAAGCATGAGAAGGGATCAGCAAGTGGCTCAGCAGGCAGAGGCACTTTCCAATAAGTCTGACCACCTGAGTTCCATCCCTGGAGCCCACACAGCAGAAGGAGATAACCGACTTCCACAGATTGTCTTCAGACTTCCACCTGTGTGCTGTTGATGCACGTGCACACACACACACACACACACACACACACACACACACAGACACAGAGGCATGCGGGGGTGGGGGGGCTGTAAAAAAACTTTCAAAGGCGTGAGGAAACCGCTAATGTTCTGTTTCACACAGTCACAAGCTTGTCCTGTGCCTGCAAAGGCAGTAACTGTTGAAAATATTCGGAAACTTGCAGCGCTTGTTGGCGATGTTATTTCTGCTTGTTCTTCATACTCTGTCTACTCAAACATTTTGCTTGCTTAAGATCTCCTTTACTTCCTGTTTGCTGTTCACAAAGTTGGTCAGCCTTTGTGCTGCCACATTGGCCCAGCCTCCCTCAGCTTCGCAGAGAGCTTCAGATGCACTTCCTGGCAAACCATTTCTGACCACCCTGTTTACACATGCGCCCCTTCTGCTCACACTTCTCCAAATATAGAGGCAGAGCACAGCAGTCAAAAGACCTTGCAGAGATGCCCATCTAGAAGCCAAAGGAAAGCAGGTGGGTTAGTGAGGTTGACCTGATAACTGTTCGTTGCTCGCTTGAGACACCCCAATTTCCTATTAGTTCAGATCAACCAAAAGCTTAGCTCTTAGCAACTTCCAAGTCCAGTTGCCCACATTTCAAGGATCTGTGGTCCTTGTGCCCTCTCATAAGTCCCTCTGACTTAAGTAAGCTGCAGGTGCTTCCCACAATTTGCACCAATTTAAGAATTCTAAATGATATGGAAGTCCAGTGGAAAGATTTGATTACGTGAACAGCTAAATTTTACTGACTAGAGATAGTTTCAATTAAAGATTGGAAGAAAAATGATGTGTGTATGTACATGTTCATTTGTGTGTATGCATGAGTGTGTGTGTATGTGTGTGTGAAGACCAGAGGCTGATGCTGAATGTCTTCTCCTGTTACTCTCATTTCTTTGAGGCTCTCACTGAGCCTAGATCTCACTGATTCTGAAACACTGATTGGCCAATGAACTCCCAAGGATCACCCTGTTTCTACTTCCTCAATGCTGGGAATATGGAATTATAGGTGTGAGCCACTACACCCAATTTATTATGGATGCTGGGGATTCCAACTCAGATTATCATGTTCATGCAACCAGCTCTTTACTGACTGAGCCCTCTCCCTAGATCAGGAAAAAAATATATTTAAAAGAAAGATATTCAAAGCCATGGGGTAGTGTGTTAAATACTGTGGCAAGTACTCACATTTTCCTGAGAAATTACCCTACACTGTCCATTAGAACTTAGATGGGTGGGAGGGGTCACTGAAAGACGGTTTAGCAGTCACGAAAACTGGCTATTCTTCCAGAGTACCCAGGTTGGATTCCCAGCACCCCTGTGATGACTTACAATGCAGCTCCAGTTCTGGGGATCTGGCCTCCTCTGGCTTCTGTGAACACCAAGCATGCATGGGCTACACAGCATAAAAACAGGCAAAACACTCATATACTAAATAAAGATAAAATTTGAAAAGTTATTTACTAAAACAAATACTTAGAATTGGGCCTGGAGACATGTATACGTGCGACCTAAACAACATGAGACCTTGTCTCAAAACTTAACACGCATATGTATTAGTTTTAGAAATCTCACTTTGGTGAATCTTGAAGAAATGGAAATGCAAATTAAGGGTGTGGGTGTGTGGCTCAGTTGAGAAAGTGCTGGTCTAGTATATGTGAGACCCTCTTTCCATCCCTAGTGCTACCTAAAATGGTGTGATGTCACATATTGAAATCTGAGCACTAAGGAGGTCAAGGCAGGATGATGAGAAGTTCAAGATCGCTGGGCAGTGGTGGTGAACACCTTTAATTCCAGCACTCAGGGAGGCAGAGGCAGGCTGGTCTCTATGAGTTTAAGGCCAGTCTGGTCTACCTACAGAGTGAGTTCCAGGACAGCCAGGACTATTTCACAGAGAAATCTTGTCTCAAAAAACAAAAACAATGACAAACAAAACGAAAACTAAGCTCAAGATCATCCTAAGCTATAGGAGTTCAAGGGGCATAACTTTAGATACATGAATCCCTGTCTGAAAAGAAAAATGAAAAAATAAATACTGACAAAGATAGAATATATTTTGAGTTTGGGGATTTTTTTTTTTAATCAGAAAATGTAGAAGTCTAATCTATGTCCCAAGTACCACTGTGACCAGGTAGCTCCCAGAGACTCTCTGGAGTGGGAGGAAGCACAGCTAGGTCTTGAGGGACAATCAGCAGTCTCTCTCCTTCATTAACCCACAGGGATGACGCACAGCAACTGATACACAGGCTTCTTTGGCCTTAGATTTCATTCCCATGTCAATGAACCCAGAAGAGACACTACTTGCCTTAGTTACTTTTAAGTGTCGACTTAACACAGCCTAGAGTCATCTGGGGAAAAAAGCCTTGATTGGGAAATTGCAGAGATCGGATTATCCTGTAGAGAGATTATCTTGCTTGTTAATTGATGCAGGGGGCCGAGCCCACTGTTGGTGGTATCATTCCATTGACACACAGCCATGGGCTGTTTAAGACATTAGCTAAGCTTTTTAGCCTGTGAGATCAAGCAAGCAGTGCTCCTCTATGGTTCCTGCTGTAATAACTTGCTGGTGAGTGGGTGATATTGCACGGAGTAGCAAGCCTGCCCTTGGGGTCATGCCTTGAGTTCCTACCCTGGTTTCCCTCAGTGATGACTCTGACCTGCAAGTGTAAGGGGAGACAAACCTCTCCTTTCCTTTGTTGTTTTTGGTCAGTGGCTTATGACAACAGAAAGGAAACCAGGACACTGCCTTTTGCTACCCCCTCCCCCACAGCTGGGTGTGGCCAGTAAGCTATGGCCAAAGAGATGGAAGTAAAGCCACTTGGGTGGAACTTAGAAAAGAATTCTACAAAGCAGGTTGGGTCACTTGGGAGAAAAGTCAACTTGCTTTCGACCCTTTGCTTCCTACCTGGAGATAGATGAGGGGACAAGACATCTTCGGCCATCAGGGGTGGTAAACTTACTGTACTTGCTAGTTTTTTTTGTCTTGTCAACTTGACACAAGCTAGAGTCATTGGAGAAGGAGTGGATCCTCAATTAAGAAAATGCATTCAGGGCTGGAGAGATGGCTCCGTGGTTAAGAGCATTGCCTGCTCTTCCAGAGGTCCTGAGTTCAATTCCCGGCAANTCTGGTGCCCTCTTCTGGCCTGCAGATGTACACACAGACAGAATATTGTATACACAATAAATAAATAAATAAATAAATAGGTAAATAAATAGGTAAATAAATAGGTAAATAAGTAAATAAATGCATTCATAATGTCCAGCTGTAGACAAACTTGTGGGACATTTTCTTAGTTGGTCATTTATGGGGGAGGGTTGAGCCCATCATGGGTGGTGGCATTCATGGCCTAGTAGCCCTGGATTCTATGAGAAAGCAGACTGAGCAAGCTGCAAAAACAAGCCAGTAAGCAGCACCCTCCATAGCCTCTGCGTCAGCTCCCACCTCCAGGTTCCTGCCCTGCTTTAGTTCTTGCCCCACTGCTGTTAGTAGTGAACTGTTATAAGGAACTCCAAGCAGAAGAAACACTTTCTTCCCCTAGTTGTTTCTGGTCATGCTGTTTCATCACAGCAATAGTAACCCTAATAAAGACACTGACCGTGGGACCGGAAAGCAGTCCTAAGACAGGTAATTAGAAAGAATGTAGGTCCTTCATGACTGGGGAATACATTATTAGCCTTGAATCACCCTCCTCCAAATTTTCATGGGAAAAAAATAAACCCTTAGTATGTAAACCACTGTAATATGAAATTTGGGTCACAGGCAACTGGAGGTGACTGATAATGTCACAATAAAGATACATGCAAAAACTAACCAATATATTGCTAAAGAGTGTTAGATATAAACTCAAGTGTTTCTAAGTTGTAGATATTGAAAGATAGATTGGTGAAGGTATGCATAATAGGGAAGACAGGGGCCATGTTGAATTGGTACTTAATCCCAAACTCTATAACCCCCAATTTGTTGTTGTTGTTGTTGTTAGGATTTTTATTTCAGATACAGAGAAGCATATAGCCCAAGGCTGCCTGTGAACTTGATATGTATTATGGTTGAAATTGGTCTTGAGCTCCTGGTAACTCCTGCCTCTACCACCTAAGCATTGGGATTACCTATCTGTGTGACTCAGCTGGCCAGATGCTGGATTTTCAGGAACTGAGATACGACGTACTTTGATCTTGCCATGTTTCACATTAGAGCAAGTAGCATTTGAAATCATGCCTTCGGGCACAACTGAAACAGAACGCCTACACAGGGCTGATAATTCTATCACCATGCAGCCACTTAGATTAAGATACCCCAAGATTTTTGTGTTAAAATTCCCTAAATTTCAGCAAGTAAAATATTTCCCCAGCTGTACCTACAATGTAGGCCACCAGTTTCTGAACTTGTATTTTCAGTATGAGCTGATATTGGGCCAAATGCACAAAGAGGGACTGGGGACAGGGAAGAGAGGAGAGAATGATGGGATCTGTATACTGCTATGTTTACTTATGATATTAGCACACAAATGATAGAGATTTCACACCAAGAATCGGAAATACAGAGGGTTAGGATTAGAGGGAGAAATTACTCAGTTTTTCATTATGACTCCATATTATATCATATTAAAATCGGTATGTGTTCATTTTGTGACAGTCTAATTAGGGGTTGATTGATGAAACACTGATAAAAAGTTATGCAAGTCGAAAGCCCATGAAAATTCTACTATATAAACATAGGATGCATTTAGGATAATTGTGTTGAGCAACTTTGATTTATTTTAGATAGAACCATTAATATATTTCTAATTTTTAAATATAATCTCGGCCATTCTTTTAGATTTATTTCTATTGTGGACTATGTGTATGAGTGTGCTGTTTGGGTTTATGCATGGAAGTCCAGTCCCTGTAGAAGCCAGGAAAGGGTATCAGATCCATGGGAGCTGGAGTTACAAGTGGTTGTGAGCTGCCCAATTCTGGTCCTGGGAATTGAAGTTGAGTCCTCTACAAGAGTAGCAAGTACTCTTAACTGTTGAGCCAACTCCCCAGTCCCAGACAATTAATATTAATAAATATTAGTGTTTGGGTGGAAGCCTCACCCCAGCCTCTGGCATCCATATACCCAAAGAGTCTGGAATGTTTGGGTTAAGGCTTCACCTCAGACCCTGGCATCCCTGCACCCAAAGAGTCTGAAATGTTTGGATGGAAAATTCCACCCCAAGCCCCCTCCCCTAGGAGTTGCCTCAGTCCAGACTCCACCTCCAAGAATGTCGGCAAAATGATGACCCCTCCCCAGAGATGCTCAAGACCACTCCCACAGGGTATTTAAACTGCCCCCTGGAGAACAAACACATGGTTTTCTGCTCTTCTTCCCCATCTCGTCTCTGAGGACCTGGAAGGCCACCCAGGAGCGCTGGTATCCCTTAAACCTGGGCTTTTTCTAATTCAGTTTGATTTGGTCTGATTTGGATTATTGCATCAGCAGAGAGGTTTATTGGGGTGCAAAAACTTTTCCATTAGTATCAAGAGCAGAAAGTACAGATTTGAAAGGGAAAGCACAAACAGTAAGTTGCCATGACTTTCTTTAGCTGTGAATGTCATGTATAAATCCGGTAGTGTTGACACTTGGGAGGCAAAAATGCTCTAGAATACCTTTGTTATTTTTTAAACAAAAAGAGGGGTTGGTGAGGTGGCTCACTGGTTAAAAGTTCTTGCTATTCCTGCAGAGGACCTGCTGTTAGGCAGCTCATAACTACCTGCAACTCCAACTCCAGGGAATCTGACTCCTTCTGGCCTCCACAGACACCTACCTGTATGCATGTTCACAGATACACACATATACACACAATGAAAATATTTCTTTTTAAATAAAAAAGTATAGCATTAGTTCTTTGCAATCACACTGTGACCTAATTTTCTGGCTTACTAAAGCTTAAAGCAAGAGCCCCTTGCAGCAGCGGGGGCCTCCAAAAGTAGGAATCCCAACATTTCCATTCTGTAACATTTTCTGCCATTCTTACCAAAACTACTTCTAAACTACTTTTAAAGTAGGTCAGATTTTTTTTAATTTTCATTGCTTCCCCCCTCCAACCCTTCCTTCTGTCTTAGGTTGTTATCTTCAAAACACACAAGTAAAGGAATCAAGCAGTCTGGAGAGGCAGCTCAGCAGTAAAGACCTTTCTGAGCATGCCCAGGGACTGGGGTTTCATCGCACACTCTAAATATAAAGAAGTTCCAGCTTGAGGTGAGTATGACCAAAGTGCTATCATGCTTGTCTGAAGGTGTCACCGTGGAACCCTTGGGGTAGAAAGCCAGTGTATACTAAGCATTAAGAATTAAGAAATGGAAAATGTAATGCACTCAGGCTTCTTGGTTCTAGTCTGACAAGACAGAACTGAATGTGAGTACATTTTTTTTTCTGGCATGTCTATTTTCATCTTTTGGTAATTTGACATCTTGCAGCAGTCCCAACATTTCAGGAACAAGTCTCTCAATTAGAGATGAAGCTAATCACAGTAATACGATAAGTTTAATTATCTTTTTTGGTTTATCCAAAGTAAAATGTATCGGACTTTCTGCTTTTTCGCCTATCCCAGCCTCTGATGCAGTCTGCCCTGTTATATCATTCATATTCCAGGAATGAAAATCCTTTTATGTCAGTCAGTTGTTCTAACAGTGTATCAGTTTGGAGAGTCTAGAATATTACACAGATTAATAGTTTTGTAGAAAAGCCACCATGTGCAAATGAGGAAACCAGGAACCAAGAGGGTAAGGGACTTAAGATCATCTAACTGATGAGTGAAGTTCTTTGACTTAACTCAAACACTGGAGGGTCACAGCAGCAAAAGCCCCACAGGAACTCCCCACCCTGCCTCTGAAAAACACCAAATTCAATGGTTATATAAAAGCTGGCGTATTGTCTTAGTGGACAAGGCACATTTAATAGTAAATGAGCAAGAACAGTCTTACAACAGCTTAAGAATCAAAAGGCAGGCTGAAGGGGGTAGCTCAGTGGATAAAGACCTTGCCGTGCAAACATGAGGGCCTGGGTTTGGATCCCTAAAATCTGAGTAAAACCCAGGCAAGTGTGACAGCTACCTGTCATCCAGAGCTTGGGAAGCAGAGATGGGGCCCTCAGGGCAAGCGTGTTAGCTAAACAAGCTACGTTCAGTTCAGAGACCCTGCCTACACAGACTGTGATCGAGGATGATGCTCAACAGCCGCATGCACACCACTCACATAAATATGTGAACTTCAATTTTAAAAAGGAATAAGAAGGAATTCTTTGCTTTTGCGGATGTGGCGCTCAAGTGAATATAAACTTGAGGAGAAATACAACATCCAGGCACAGCTGGATGGAAAGGCTCAAAAGACGTTTCAGACTCTTCTGCCTTTTCCTTTTGACTGGTGTCATAATCACTGTCCTATTGCTATGAAGAGACACCGTGACCAAGGCAACTCTTATGAAAGAAAGCATTTAATAGGGGACTCGCTTACATTTTCAGAGGCTTAGTCCATTGTCATCATAGCGAGGAGCACGGCAGCAAGCATGATAGGCATGGTGCTGGAGAAGCAGTTGAAAGCTACATCCCAATCCACAGGCAGAGAGTGGATGAGACTAGGCCTGGCATGGGCTTTTGAAACCTTAAGGCCCATCCACACCCAATCCTTCTAATCCTTTCAAATAGTACCACTCCCAGATGACTAAGTATTCAAATACGAGCCTGTGTGAAACATTCTTATTCAAACCACTACAGCTTGTTTGCTTGTTTTGAGGAAGGATGTCATGTAGCTCAGGCTGGCTTCAGACTTGCTCTGTAACCAAGAATGATTGTAAACTTCTTATCCTCCTATGTCTACCTCCTGAGTTCTGATACAAAAATGTACCACCATGTCTGGTATATATGGTAGAGGGGGAGAAGGAACTAGGCAAGCACCATACCAACTGAGCTAGATCCCCAGGCCCCAGATGCAACCTTTCTCTTGGTTTTGTTTGCCCTGTTGACTTGGCTCTCTGGAAACTTTATTCACACTGACAACCATGGCTCAGCTTCTACCACGTGATCAGCCCTGACCGTGAAGAGTACATATCTTTCTCAGTACCTCTGACAAAGACACAGGATCGACTCTTGGCCAGATCAGACATCCTTCTTGAGCCCACATTGTATCTCCACTTGGCCAACCTGGAGTCTATACCCAATCCCTAGCACTCTCCCCACCAAAATGAACCAGGCAGACAGAGAAGGAGGAAGGGAAGTCACAAAAGTATTAATAAATGTGTATTATCAAAAGAAAAATCGAGAGGCAGGTAGATACAGAAGAAATTGTCTGTTGCTGTGATAAGAGCAACTCAGGGGGAAAGGTTAACCTTGGCTCACAGTTCAGTACAGTCCATCATGGTGGGGAAGCCAAAACACAGGGGAAGCTTGAAGCAACCGTTCACATGGTATCCTTAATCAGGAACAAGGAACAATGAGACTCCGATTCAGTCAGCTATAGTCCAGGATCCCCATCCCCAAGTAGCCCCTCTCGCAGCTAAATGAACCTTCACACATTCAATAATATAATCACAATAACCCCTTAAAGATATGTCCAGAGGCAAAATAACCCTCACAGGTTTGGTTGAAAGCTTGTCTCCTAAGTAATTCCAGGTTCTGTCAAGTTGGCCACTCTTCAACCATCATAAAAGTCCATTAAAAGATTCATTTCGAGGGGCTGGAGAAATGGTTCAGTGGTTGAGAGCACATACTCCTCGTGTAGGGGACCTGAGTTTGGTTCCTAGCACCCACGTTGGGCAGCTCACAACTGCCTCTCACTCTAGTCCCAGCAGACCTGATGTTCTCGTCTAGATTCTGAGGACATCTGCACTCACACATTCCCAAACACATAATCAAAAATGAAAAACTAAATCTTTAATTAAAATTCCATTTCAGTTTACATGCTACAGTTAAATAGTACTAATTAAGTGTTGATTTCTTGCTTAGTGGCCGGGCTTCATAATATTTTCATTAGAAAGAAACACCAAATAAAAAAAGGTTGACTTTGGGGAAAAATAAAAGATGTACTCTCTCTATAATTTTATATGGCTGATCCCTAATGAATGCCAAAGCAAATGAAAAATAAAAACATTGGACATCTTCCAAACATTGCATTAATCTAAATGTTTAAAGAGCCCATCAATCCTACACTGAGGAAAAGCAACAATTACGCTTATGTAGCAAGCAGCATTTGTGTTTTTGGGTTCCTTGTCAACTCTGCTAATGAGTTTCTGCTAGCTAGACTCACTAGTATCTTCTGGAAACGTTCTGAGTATTCAGTTCAAGAGGAGCTGCTTCTTGCACAGTCAGTGCCTGGTCTTAGTATAACAAGCACTCTGCTCATTCACTTTTTTATGTCATATGCCAGCTATGAATCAGGAATAAGGGTGGATACCATGATTAAGGACATGAGTAATTTCCAGCCCCACCCCAAGGAGTCTAAGTTCAGTAAGTGAAACAGACCCATAGAGACAGGGAAGTGCACAGTGAAAGGGGATTTACATAGGGCTAATAAGTAGGGACCACTCAGACGAGGGATGGGGGAGCCTCAGAGAAGGCTTAGGCTATGCTTTCCGGGGTGGATAGGAAGAAGAAGGATAATTCCAGAGCAATGTGGAATGGCACAGAGGCCTGAAAGCGAGCTACAAGTCTCACTGATGGAGGGTGTGTTCTGGGGAGAGTCGTATGAAAGACCTTGTGTGCTGTTTGAATTTCACACTGTGACTCCAAACCCTGCTTCTCCAGCTTGCCTAGGCTGCCAATGCAGAGAGCCGTCTGGAGAAGCTGTTAACACAGATTGGCCGGGCCCACTTCTGGAAATTTAGCTTCAGAAAGAATTAATGCTTAAAGCAAATGCATTCCCTATTGAGACCTAGACAAGATTAGGCCTTTCTGCATCCCATCATGGATCTGGGTGGTGCTCTAAAGGCCCCGCCTCTCACTGAGGAGCTATAGGCAGGTTGATGGTTGTTGGGATAGGTACATACTTTCTCCAGTGGTGTAGCTACTAGTAAAGTGTTCATTCTCCTGTAAACAACCCCTCACATACGTTCATGTAAATACTCTTGTATGAAACTACCCTCAGAGCTGAACATAAGACACTGCTCACCATACAAGAGTATTACAAAAGATCATCACAGAAGGACCTAGTGACCATTGCTGTTCCTTTAGAGAAGGGGACATAGTGGTTGTTCCTTTGGATATGGTCCAATGGGTGGCCATTGGACCCTCATCTGAGGTTCCAGCCACTCCTTCCACCATCTGTATGAAAATCTGCCCTAGTTGCATATGGCTTTCGAGTCTTAGAAGGGCCTGGAGCACATAGGCTCAGGAAGACAAGTAAAGGGAGGCTCCGTCTATGAGTGATGGGGAAGCCATCATCCACCAGGAGAAGCCCCGCTCGTGAGGCTACTGTGGGGTCATCCGCGGTCCTGTCAGTAACCTCTCACTCAGGCTTTGTCAGCGAGCCCAATACAGTCATTGGCTCTGCAGGGTGAACTTTGGTGGACTCAAGCTTTGGTTTGTCATTTGGGACCCTATGAGGAAAGGACATACATTGCTTAGTCCTGCACCTAGATATAAAATTCTCACAGTAAATTATCTAATGAAGCTCACTGGGTCACACACAAAGACATGAGAATAGAGGGGAACTCATTGGGGAGAAGAAAGGGATCAGCTTGAGTAGGAGGGGGACAAGAAAGGGAAATGAGCGTGGGTGAGATCAAAACGCCATGTAAAATGTCACAATGAAACCCATTATACACATAATTAATATATGCTAATCACAAACTTTCCCTATGGATTCTGAGGTACCTCCAAGTTTGAGGTGTGCACTGTGTGCAGGCAATGAGGATCCATAGAAGTTTCCGGAAATGTGGATAGAACATTTTAAAGCAGAGCCCTTTGCTAATGGAACGCTGCACGGGAACAGGTCAAAACAGGAGACAGAGAGACCCAGTAGGAGAGACCCATAGCAGAAATGGCAAGCATCAGCCCCAAAGCAGAGACACTGGGGAGGAGGGGAGGCAAGTGTTGAGAGAGAAGTGTAATCAACAAGGCTAGGTGTCTTCTTTGGTGTGGGAAGAGAGTCCCCAAGCTGGGAGTGAGCAGAAAGCACAGGCAGGACAATAGGGAGATACAGCTGAAGGTGGAGTTTGCCCTGGGTTAGAGCCTGAAACTTGGGTTTGCCAAGGCCCAGATGCTCAGATCTGGGAACCTGGGGGCTGGAGACTGCTGACCTCCATACCTGGGCCAGCCTGCTTTGAACTGCTTCTGGCACACTGCTGATAGTCAGCTCCCACAGCCCCGCAGCCAGGTTTTCTCACACTCTGAAGTGAGAAACCATGGCTCACTCATCTTTGTGCTTTTAGAGCCTAGGCTAGTGCCTGCACATACTTGATGTGCGCTAACAGTGTCTAGGTGACTGAATTGTATTAATTAACTAGATAATTATAGCCACAACAACCTCATTAGGTCTCAGGCTTTGGCCTCGTTTTTGTGATGATAATTATATAAATTTGTATTTCCCTAATTCTATGAGCTTTTATTATTTCTATTTCTGAATGAGCAAAGATGAAGTTAAATACAATTCTTTCTCCCAAACATTAATTATTGCAGATGTCTCTGTTATTAGTGTGGTTAAATATCGCCTACATGTTCTAATTCAGGTCTCACCAAAAAGTGCTTGCTATGTGACTACACACACTACACATATAACATTTATGCATGCATTCACACACACATGCACACACACAGACACATTTGAGTGCAGACACACACACCACAAACACATGCACACACACATGTATGTGCATACTTGCTTTAAAAATTATTTTTAAAAATTTCAATTGAATTAAAGACAGCAAGCAGTTTTCCATTTACCTACCCATATAAGCCTTTATGATGCAGAGAAATAATTTTTTAGCACAACTATTTTTGTTTTATTACATTTATCTATTGTGGGAGAGTAAGGGGTGTATACATACCACAGTTTACTTGTGGTCAAGGACATAGGGAAACTAAAATTTCTGAAGTCACTTTCTCCTCCCACCATACTGGTCCTAGGGATTGAACTAAGGCTTGGTGGCAAGCACCTTTACCAGCTAAGCCATCTCACCTGCCTAAGGAGATTATTTTTAGAGTGTAATATAGCTTCTGAAGTATAGTTATCTTTTCTTTTTCTCACACAGTACTACATAGAGCAAATAAAAGAACTCCAAGGTTGTCCGTCCCTACCGGGAACAAGGAGCAGACAGCATTGGGAAGACAACATAAGGCGCATTTGTAAGCTAATCTCCATGCCTACACTTTCCTTCTGTGCACAGATTTGATAATTGCTTCTTTGTTTATCCCTTATTATCTTTGCCTTCTTTGGAGATAAGTGCCTTCGGAGTACTAGACTGGAACAGCCTATTTATAGAGGCAGCAAATCAACAGAAAATTCAAATAACTATAACTCCTAACATAATCTCCTCTCTTGAGAAAGAAAAGACAAATAAGCAGGTATCAGCAGCCATTTCAAAATTCAGTTCCCAAACAGATGTGCACAACAGAGTAGTGAAGCTTTGGAGATGACTCAGGGGGAAAAGGACCTGAGCTTAGTGCCCAGGGTGGTGGGGCTGTACTGGAGGTAGAAATAGGAGAACCCCTGGGGCTCCCTGGGCAGGCAGTTTAGCTGAGTCAGAGAGCTCCAGGTTCAGTGAGAGAGCCTGCCTCAAAAGAGAAGTTGGAGAGTGATGGAGGATAACACCTGACTTGGCCTCTGGCCTCCAGACTTGCACACATGAGTGTACACAAATGGTAAGAAGAAAAACAAAATGGGAAACATACTGGCAGCAACTAAGAAAAAGGTCCATTGGGGTTCTCATCTCTACACTGTAAGCTCGTTCCTTGGACTAAATTTCTACTTTTGGGTGATGAGCTATCCCCTACTCTCCTGCACTTGTTGATTTCTTTTTATTCCTCCCTATCTTGAGGTGGCCTAATTTTGAAATTTCATGACTTTTGCTTCCTCTGATCATCAGGAGATTGTCTTCGCCTCTCTGCTTATAATTTGTGGTCCTATATACAGACCCATGGCTACTGTGACTCTCAATTCACTTTTCTTTTTCAGATTTATTTATTTTCTGTGTATGTTTTCCCTGCATGTATGTCTGTGAACCATGTGTGTGCCTCTTGCCATTGAAGGTCAGAAGAGAGGGTCACATCCCTTGGGACTTGAGCTACAGACAACTGTGAGCCACCATGTGGGTGCTAGGAGTTGAGCCTGGGTCACTCTGTAGGATCAGCAAGGGCTCTCAGTCTCAGAGTCATCTCTCTAGCCCCTCCCCCTTTTCTGTTACAAGATCTCTCTCTTGTATCCCAACTTGGCCTTGAATTCTCACATTGTCATAGATATTCTTGAGCTCCTGAGCCTCCTTGCTTTGTGGCTTTATGCATTAGTCATTTTTCCCATTGCTGTGGCAAGATACCTAACCAAAGTAACTTATGGAAAGAAGGGCTTATTTTGGCTCAAACTCGAAGGGTACAGTCTGTTGTGGCAGAGAAGGCCCAGACCATCATGGCCAAGGAGTCATGGTGGTTGGAGTGTGAGGAAGCTGATCAAGTGGCATCCAGTCAAGAAGCAGAGAGAGGTGAATGCTGGTGCTCAGCCAGCTGTCCCCATTTTCTTCAGCTCAGGACCCCAGACGATGGACAGAACCACCCACACTTAGGATGGGTCTTCCCACTTTAGTGAACCCAACCTAGAGACTCCCTTACAGACACAGACAAACTTTGTCATCTAGGTAATTCTAGAGCCTGTCAAGTTCACAGTCGATCACACTCCACACGCTGAGTGCTGGGATTACATGAGTGCTGGGGTTATGGGCACATCATGCTGTGCACGTAGTGCTGGGGATGAAGTCCAAGGCTTCTAGCACCACCAGTAAAGCACTCTACTAACTGACTGCGCCCCAACTTTTTGACTCTTTATGTGTGCCTAGTTCCTGGTTTTGGTTTCTATGAAATGCTTTGGCCTTTTCCTACCCAGAACCATTGTACACTAATGAATGAATTAAATACTCAGTGAAATACTCAAGTCCCTGCTTGCTCTCATGGAGTACTTGCTTTTCCCTGCCCGTGTTATCTGTAGACAGGCAGCTGATTCCTGCCAACCCTGTCTCTTCGGCTCATGTGTCCTTGCTCAAGAGGATCTGTGACAAAGATGGATAAAAAGTTAAAGGAAGGCTGGACAAATAGCTCAGTGGTTAAGGGCGCATACACTGACAGGGGACCCAAGTTTGGTTCTCAGCACTCACATCAGGATGCTCAAAACTGCCTGTAACTCTTGCTTCAGGGCTCCATCCAACACTCCCTTCTGCCCGACCCAAGCACCTGCACTCGTGGCCACACCCCAACACCTGCACTCCTGATCACACCCCAACACCTGCACTCCTGATCACACCCCAACACCTGCACTCGTGGTCACAACCCCAACACACAGATACGAATATACACATAATTTTAAAAGAATAAGATCTTAAAGAAAAACTTAAGAGAGGAGTCAGTATGATCTCCCCACCCCCACCCAGCACCTCCACATTCCTCGCATTCCTTGCTGGACTCCATCTAGTTCAGGCTCCTCCAAGTGGTGCTTTTCCTCTTAGCTGCTAAGCCTCTTCTAGCCAGAGGGGATTGCTTCAGCGCTCAGCCAACCCAGCTCACTGTTGGTCTGTCTATACTGAGAGCTGGGTGGGAGAGGCTTTGTGCTGTTGCTTTCATCTGAAGACCCCTTTGCCTCAGTCTGACTTTCCTGCCTTAAAACACCTTCCTAACTCTATGACGTGGTTCAAGCGACTACCTGGGGAAGATGCTGATCTGAAAGCGCACCAGTGGTCAGGGCCTGGGCATGTGTTTCCAGGTTCTTGGCCTCTTATGCAAAGGATTGAAAATAAGGACAAACATATATTTGCAAAAGTAGCAAGGTAACTCTAGTCAGAGGAAACAGATAATACAGACCAGGGAGGGACATATTGTCATGACTCAGTGGGCCACATGAATGAGTGTGTTGAAGGACCCCAATTACTTCCTTTTATGGAGGTCAACAGAAGGAGAAACTCTATACTAAGGGATAAAGCTTGGGTGGTTCTCTATTTTGGTTGACAGACTATATCACGCTTACAATTTCCTACTTGATTATCCTTTCCCATAATGCATCTGACTTTAATCATATGCACACCCAGTTATGCAGAGGCGTAAGATGGTAAATAAGTGGTTCTCCCTAGAAGGATCTCACAGTTTTACCTTGTTGCACATGTGCCTAAAACCAATTCAGGCTGGGTCAGCTGTTGTATTCTTCCTGTTGCATATATTGCTAATACTCTTGAATAGAAACTGTCTCAATTTATTTTTGCTAAGGGTAGAAACAATTATCTTATTTGTCTGTGTAGCCTGGTTCAGGAGCTTGCCTGCCTCAGCAAGACCCCATCTCACACACTGGGATAATACCTAGCAAGGTGTAGGCAAAGAGCAAAATAATTACCATGACCTAGAAGGGCTCCTGTAGGTTCTGCAAGATCCAGAGTCACGATGGAACATGCTATTGAAATGAGTACAAAGGGATACATATTCTCCCCAAGCCTCATTCATTTAATTCCTATCGTCATTCTTTAGTGCTCTCCCTTCAGTAGGGGAGCTGGAGCGGACGGAGGCACATGTACAAGGAATGATGCCCACACTGAGCCTAAAATAACCCTAAGTGGCTTTGCCTGCATGGAAGAAAGAAAGGGCCAGCTATGGCAGGATTTGGTATCAGAGCACATTCAACACCACAGGCCCTCTGAAGACCCCTGCTGCTCTCCCTGGGAAACTTGCTCTCTCTGCCATAAAATGACCTTTGCTGACACAAAAGCATTCAATAAGCCAAACACTATGGTAATTCACACAAGTCAAGCTTATTGTACAGAGGAGTCCAGGATGGTCGAGGTAGCCTAAAACCTATGAGCAATCATCCTTGGAGACGGCTTTGAAAAAGACAAAAGCCAGAACAGGTAATGGAGTGCAGCTAGGTTGGGAACGTGGATTTGATCCCAGCACCAAATAAATACCAGGCACAGTGGTGCATGCCTGTAATCCCAGAACTCAGAGGCAAGAGAATCAGAAGCTCAAGGTTACACTCTGCTATGGAACAAGTTGGAGGTCACCTGAGCTACACAAGATGATGTCAAAAAAAAAAACAAAAAAACCCGGAGACCAGAGAGATGGCTTATCAAGTAAAGGCACTGCTGTGCTATCCTGGTGATCTGAGATCAAACCTGAAACCCACATGAAGGTGGAAGGAGAGAACCGACTGCACCGAGTTGTCCTCTGGCCTTCACATATGTGCCATGGAGATTTCAAAGTTCTTTCTTCATCTCATTTGTGTTTGTATGTATAGATACATGCGTGTGGGAGTCTGAATGCAGAGGCCTGAAGGTTTTTTGGGAATCGTTGCCTATTGCTCTTCTACCATATTCATTGAGGTAGAGTTTCAGTCAAACTCAATACTCACCGTTTGGCTATTCTCCCCTGCCAGCTTGCTCTGGGGATCCCCTGTCTCTGCCTCCCCAAGGCAGCAATTACACATGAGCTTTTGTGCCCGCCCAGCATGTAGGTGGGTTCTGGGGATCTGAACTCTGGTCCTTGTGTTTGCACAACAGACATTTTAACCACTGGGCCATCTCCCCAGTCCCCTGATTTCCAGGTTCTCATGTAAAGAAACAAATAATTGAACCACAGACACAATGAACAGTGATAGAAATAGACAATTAAGGAAGGGAAAAAAAGCAGTCCACAGAATGGAAGTGGGTCAGAGAGGTTGGGCAGGTCAAAGGCTCAAAAGCACCAGATAGCATGAGGCTTTTGGGTACTTTCCCCAGCACCTGCCTTCTCCGGAATTTGGAGCACCAGGGGCTTTGTGTGCATGCTTTGTTTTGTTAACCAAAACCCGGTGGAGGAGTCTCCAGTCTCTCTACAACTGGTTTCCTTCACAGGTTAACCTGATGCTTCTCTTTCCTTGGTCCCACCACCCTGCCACGTGATCCCTGCCTTCCTCTTGGCAATGCAAAAAATCAGCTTTCACTTTCAAGGGGTAAGAGATGGTTTATTCTAGAGCAAAGTATGAGTGACTATGGCCCTGTAACATGTTCAGGTTTTCCCCAAATGCCATGTTCTACCATGGTAATGGTTTACTGAAATTTTTATAGTAGCATAACAAAGGAAGTCATAATAAGACTCTTTTGAAATACATTTGTGGAACCATCAGATAAGTTGGTTTCAACAAAATGGGTGTGTCTGTGCTGTAGGCCTCAGACACTATTTGACTGACTTCTTAGCCTTTTGGCTGTTTGGGATCTGTTTGTACACTTCGAAGTGTTCACCTACTAGTCACTAAGATATTAGGTCAAACACAGGGGTATACAGTAAATGACAAGAAGGCAGCTAGAGACTGGCTATGGACTTGCAAGGCCCTAACCTCTCCACAGTCCTTGTAGTTCCAACCAGCATATGGGCAAACCAGTGCGGCGGCTTCCTTCCAGGAATTTTCATCCACAGTCTTTCATTACCAGGCACAGTCCCCTCTTTGTGTGGCCACCAGTAACTGACTCTCCCAGTTTTAAAGCCCTTCATGGTGGTACAGGTCTGTAATGCCAGCAACTCAGGAGGCTTCGGTAGACGGACCTCTTGCATTCCAGCAGTATATGGTCCAGCCTGGACATCGTGAAACGGCTGATTGTTGCTGTTGTTTTTCTTAATTCCCCTTTATAAAAGAATGCCTTAATAGGTGAAGACCCACCCAACAAGCTAATTCAAAAACAATCACCATGATTTAGAATAGGGGGCAGGATTTGCCAGGCATACCCTGTCACAGGTAGGGATTGAGAGCTGCTGGGAGAACCTGGCAGCCAGGTTGGCTCTGATGTATTAAATAGGCACACAGCGTGTGTCCTGGGTTTGAGACCTGACATTAATATCTGTAAGTAAGGCCACCTTTGGAGGTATTGGTGGGAGTACTCTCTTAGTGTGTCTTTTTGGGAGAGGGAGGGAAGAAATTCTACCCGTACCAGCCCTTTATACAAATTAAGTCATCATCTGCTTCTCTCCCTGCTTTCCATAGCTGCCTACACATTTCTCCCCCACACTGTCCCTTGCCAGAATTTGTGGTCAGAAAAATGTCTGCTCAGCTCCTTCCCTGAGACATCAGTGACAGAGGTTGTCTCTGTCTATTTATAGTTTTTCAAAAAAAATGAAGTCATGGCAAAAAAGTAAAAAAAACATAATTTGTTTTCGCTTCTAAAAATAACAAAATTTGAAAAACCACGAGTTATGCCCGTTCTTATAACAAAAAGAAAATGTAGAAAATATGGGGTTTTTTCTTGAGTAAGTACTGGTTAAACAACCTTCGATTTTTCATTGTAAATAAAAACGTGCTGGGGATGTGGCTTAGTGGGTGGCACACACAAAGCCGGAGCTCAGTTCCCAGCACTGTTTAAAGCTGTGGTGACAAATACCTGTGAACCCAGAACTTCCTATGTAGGGGCAGGAGGGTCAGAAGTTCAAGGTTGTCCTTGGCTGTACAGTGAGTTTGAGGCCTTCGTGGACTCAAGAGATGGGGATGGGATAGGAGTGGAAATTTCTAGTCTTAACAGGGAATGCAGGGCTTTTTCTTCGTGCCATAAATACCCTTAGAAGGTAGAAATTTGACTTGCGTTAGGTCCCGAAGCTGCTTTTCCAGATGCCCGCCCCCTTCTCTCCAGGGCCCTGAGCCTGGTGGCTGGGAACCGTCATCAGCTCTGCCGGTGCCTTCCTCCTCTCTGCCACACTGGGAGCCCATGGGAACCCTTGCCTCAGCACTGTTGTTTACCTCAGCTCTGGAGCAAACCTGCCCACTTGGTCTACTTTGCAAACCATCTTCTTGGAAGTCACCAAGGCTCTCCTGAATTTAAGCCACTTTAGTCTTACGAAGTTCAAATGTCTGATCCTGACATACTGTAATCATACTACCCCTGGGGCGGGGAGGGAGTTGGGACTTGAAGGCAAGGCATTGTATTTGAAATTGCCAAAGCTCTTGTTATGCCCAGATCACTGAGTCCCCTCCAAAGCCAACTAGGAGACCGAGTCCTGTCTGTAAAAGCAAAGAGCCTTTATTTCTACACAAGTTTGCAAACTCGGACACCCTCTGTGTCCAACGTATTGAAGTCGTCGGAGTGATGGTAGAGCCCTGAGCACAGTTGGGGTTGGGTTTTTATTGTAACAAAGGTGGGGGTCAGGGATTTCTAAGGTTTAGGACCCCTGATTGGCTGACATTTGTCTAGGGGTGTC
>LOJH01011200.1:11090-26716 GCA_001685095.1 Ellobius talpinus
TATTGGCTAACTCTTACATATTAACTTAACCCATTTCTATTAATCTGTGTATCGTGATGTGGCATGGCTTACTGGCTAAAGTTCCATCATGTGTCTCCAGCGGGACTACATGGCTTCTTTCTGACTCCTCCTTCTTTCTCCCAGCATCCTGTTTAGTTTTCCCCACCTAGCTAAGTTCGGCCCTGCTATAGGTCCAAAGCAGTTTCTTTATTCATTAATGGTAATCACAGCATACAGAGGGAAATCCCACATCAGACTAGTTGCAAACTTTTACCACAATGAAGGTAAACTTCATATGGAATTTTTTGATGCCCAACATCTTCTATGAAGTATATCAGTGCTCCAAAGAACAGACAAGCCTCATTGTCATAAAAAGAAAATATATGTATTTAAAACATCCTAAATGTCATATTAGGTAGATCTCTGAAGTGTTTGAAGATGATTTGTCTATTTATAATATATCTGACTTTAAAAATATACCTAATATGACTACATGTTTAACTGTAAAAAGTGACTAACCACAAACCTGTATTTCCTTATTATTCTAAATAATTGGTAATAATAACTTTCAAGAACTATAAATTTTAATTACATTGTTAAATGAATTGTATAGGTATAATACCTTGAACTAGATTAGAAATATATGGACAGTATGTTTTAACAAAATTAATCTTAAATTTGTGTCAATATACAAAATTTGTATACAATATATGAAAGTTCAGAACAATGTAACTATTTAAAACTAGTAGTTGCTTTTAAAAGTAGACTCAATAATCTACCTTTTTATCTTGTCATATCTATATCCTCCCTTTCTTCTTTTCAGGGTAGATTTAACAATCTACTGAAAAAGACACTTAAAAGAAATCTCACACTAGCTCAGAAGTGAGTATAATAGGGGGTTATATATTGAGGGGTAGGCTCACAGATCAGAATCCTCTGCTGGGACCAGGAACAGCAATCAATCCCACAGCTGGAAAAGAGGCTGGACGCATGCTTTAAATTGGCATAAATAGTATAAGACGCCATGCCCAAACAGGCAGGTAACTTAAAGGCTACTGGTGGTCGGAATTCCTACAACAATCTTCCATTTTATCCTATCTGTATTCCCCTTTTTTTCTTTTCTAAACAAGAACTCTGAATCTAATTTCCTATTTCAATTTTTCTCCTGACCATAACCAATAACAAATTATAACCACCCCTCCAATACAATGACAAATATCAGTAACCCATAGAATGACCAAAACCTACTCACCCACCTTTTGGGAATGTGGGCATCATATTCTTAAATTTCCCATCCAGCTGCCTTGGTGCAACAATATCTTTAGTGGATCCTGAAAAAAAATTGGTTGTCAAGTCCTGTGAGAGGTAGCTTTATCATTTGTTGTCCTGTTTCTGTGTAATGGGAAGTACAGTGTTTGTCTCAAGTCCTGGCTAGAGTAGTCTATTAGGCTGGATCATCTTGGCTACCCACCTCAAAATTGTTCAGAGCAGTTTGTAATTCAAAGTCAATCTTTCAGTGATGTTTTTCAGCTTAGTGGTGTTATCATAGTCCTGGAAGAATTGTCATTGTGTGGTCTCATGCTCCTTTTGGAGACTTCAAAGATCACTGTTAGGCATTTCCATTGTTAACTGCAGAAAACTGATAGACTTAATCCCAAAATAATATCTAGGAAGGTAGATGAAACCTTTTTCTAGAATTAGTTACTTCTCTATATAATCACTAATATCATGACAAAAAGTTTAAAAATATGTATATATGAAACCTATAAATTTTGAGATAATATTCATAACTTAAGCCAAATTGTTAGAGTCAAATGAAAACCAAAAGATTTTGAGATTAGTGACAATAAAGATAGCCCTTAAATATTTGTTTTTCTTCTACTCCATATCAGGTGACTCTTCTGACATGATTCAGAATTTTGGATTTTACTTTAACAAACATGCTTGGGTTTAGAGAAGGAGAGAGCCACACCTTAACTCCAAAGCAAGCTTTAATTTTTAATTGGACTTGGACATGAAAAGCTAATTTGCATTATATGTCTGTAGAGAATAGCAGAAACAAACATTTGGGAAGATTTATGAATTTTTTTCTTTTTGAAAATGTGATATACCAATAGTAAAATTTACTCTTTCTCTTGTGACATTTTTTCTAAAGGATTTGTCCTTTTTCTTCAGATGTCTCATTTTTCCAAGGATCTTCAGATTCTTTAGCTGGATACCTTTATTCTCCTGAAAAGATTTTTAGAAAAAGCAAATGAAAAAAAAACTTCCTTAATTTGGGGAAGGTTCTCTTTTGATAAGTTATTTCTGATTAATTAAAAAGTATTTTTTAGTTTCATATGTAAGTTTAGATTAAACAGCCATGCTGATGGTGAACTATCATCACTTCTAATTAATGGTTGTCCCTTATTCAAATAGAATCTTTACCAATTTTAATGTTATCCACAACTTTCCTTCTACTGTGGAAACAATAGCAAAACACATTCCCCAACATAACACATGTGCTGGTTTCCACTCTGAGGTCAGCACATTTTTAAAGTATACCAGCTGATTTAATTCTGTAGTTTTTTCTACTATCCAATATCTCTCTGCAGTTGTTGTTCCTTTCTCATTAGCATTTAGAAAACTCAAAGGTAGGAAAGCATTATTTATTATATCCAGGGGTCTTTATCATTCCTTTTTATTTATTTAACATAACATTTAGACTTCAATTTCATTTTTCTACTGCTGCCTGTCCTGTAGGATTGTGTTATACCTGTAATATGCTTTATATCATAATTTTCTTTTCTTAGAGACATATGCTGGAGCACTGTCTGTTATAGAAGGTATCTGTCCCACCAAGTCCCACAATAATCAGACAGAAACTGTATTAATTAAATCACTGATTGGTTTATTTGCTCTAGTTTCTTATTGATGAGCTCTTACATCTTAATTTTACCCATTTCTATTCATCTGTGTATTGCCACGTGGCTGTGGTTTACCAGCAAGTTTCCATCCAGCATCTGTCTCTGGCAGGGACACATGGCTTCCCCTTGACTCTGCCTTCTTTCTCCGAGCATTGTTTAGTTTTCCCTACCTATCTCTACTCTGCTCTATTAGGCCAAGTCAATTTCTTTATTCATTAACCAATAAAAGCAACACATAGACAGAAGGACCTCCCATATCACTTTCCCTATTCTGTTTAAATAAAAGGGAAGGTTTTAACATTAACACATAAAATTACATAAAACAAAACAGTTATCAAGCAAGAACTACAGTTATGATATTGATATCTACTTTGTATTTTATCATAACTAAGGAAAACCATAATTATAACTATCTATTCTTTAATTCCATCAAAGAATCCAGAAGAAAATAATATTACCTAAGTAAACAGAAAGTGTATTGTAAACAACTTCCAAAGCTCTAGACTTGACAGAGACTTCTCACTGCCTGGACAGTCACCCAAAGTTCTTCTGTATCATTGTACCATCCATCTTCAGCCTATAGGTCCATAGTATCTGGAAGACTTTTCCATGAAGCAGGAAATTTCAGAGTCAGTTCCACCTATCTTGACAGTTTGTCAGTCACTTTCTTTTGCATCCTGCAAAATATCTGGCAGACTCTTTCAAGAATCAGGAACCCCAAAGGTTTTTCTTACCTTTAGGCAAGTCATTTCTCTATGGATCCTGCATGTCCAGTTCATACAGCATAGTATCAAGCAGTCCAGGAAAGATCAGTTTGTTTTTTTTTTACCCAAATGACTAAACAATGCTATAAGGATCCACTTCAGTGCCCATCATCTTCTTGAAGTAGTTTGGTACTGCCAGGAGCAGAAGTGTCTCACATCATGAAAAGTCCTAAGTTCTTAAATATTTTAAATGCAATATTCCACAGGTCTTTGAAAGATTTGAAGAATCCCTAACTAAATATATCTCCATATATCTAGAAAACCTAATTACCATGACTACAAGCTTGACTATTATAGATGATTATCACTAACTTGCATTTTTTAATTATGCATTACATAAATATACAAATAACAAAATTGACCTTAAATTAAGCCAAGATACATATCAATGCAAATCTCTATGGATGTTCATGGTGACCTTTTGGGGGCATCTTGGTGAATCAAACCACATTAGACTAGAAGGATTCCACAGGATCTCATCCTCTGTGGAAACAAAAGAAGAACCTCTTTTCCAAATGAACATATTTTTAGACCCAAATTCTGAAGTCAATGTACTTTTATGTTGGCTTAATTTAGCAGTCCACACAATGAAATGTCTCTCTGTACTTAGCTCCTTCACAGTCAAAAAAATTAAAGAAAATACAATAATATACATAATCCAGACTCTCTGTGTATATTCCATTTTTACATGGTTTATTTTTATTACTCTATTACTTTTTCTACAACTTCCTTTAATCTAAGACTGTCTTTCTCTTAACTCTTTTTTCTTTTCTCTCCCAAGACTATGCATTAAGTTTTTCTAAGGCCTGTATCTTGGCAGTCAGATCAAACATCTTAAGAGATAAACCAAGAATTATCAAAATGACAAGGATTATAAAAATGATAAGTGACTGTATATCAACCCCAGTTAAGTTGATTATCCCTTTATGTAATTGTTCCATTTTTAAATCATGCATTACATAATCACAGAGAGACCTAACTTTCTCTATCTTAATTGTGTCTTCCATTTTTTTAATGTGGGTAAAAACTCTCCCTTTTAACTACTCCCTCTCTTTGGAATTCCCAATTTTCTCACAAAACCTGCTTCTGATAATGATGATGATGTGAAACTTATTGCTACTGAGTAGAACAGCAAAAGCTTGACTGGATTTCAAGGGAGCTGCTTAGTTTGGAAGCAGCCCAAGAAGGGGTTTCATGGAAAGTCCATCAGGAGAGAAGAAAGGAAAACCAAGCCAGTAGGGTGGTAACTCAGGACATTTGTAGCTTGGGCCTATGCCAGTGACTGTAAACCATAGGCAACCAGCTCATAAATTCATACCTGAAAAGTTGGGCACCAGATGTAGCATGACTAATAAAATCCATTCCACCTCTATACTTATTCTGCCTCCACTTCTGCTGGGTTCACTGAGTTCTGAGGAGGAGAGATTTGATGTAGGCACTAATTAGAGCTGTATGTTCCAAGTTCTCATTCTCTGTGTAATGTCTGGTTGTGAGTCTCTGTATTTGTTCTCATCTGCTGCAGGGGGGAAGCCTCTTTGATGACTGAGTAAGGCACTTATCTATGAGTTTCTTTTTCAGTAACATGCAGAGTACATTACTGTACCAAAGACACTAAAATGTAGAGGTTACAGTTCTATGTAAGAACCAGCTCTACCTCTCTGTGTTCAGTGAGTTGTGTGGGTGTTTTCTTCAACAATGGGGTCTTACTGTCAGTTTGAGGAGAACCACCTATTGCTTGACAACAGTCTGGGTTGCTTGGGGGTTTCTATGGGAAATCTTTGGCCAACAATTCAATTGTATATAACACAGTTCCTGTACTGGAAATTTCATTTGGTGACAGGATATGACCAATTGGAACTCTGTCTTTATCATATTTTGAGACTTCATTAGGACAGCCATCATGTATTTTAGCAAATATCAACTGTACTCAGTTGTCATACCACCCCTCAAATGCCCCTCAATTCTAGCTGTCTCTCCTTGAATTCCCTCCCTCAATCCCATCTTCTCTCTCCTCCTACCAAAAGTATTTTAAAGGCAAAGAAGTGATTAAAAGAAAAGTGAGTTGGACATTACATTTGAGAAAGGAAGTATATTAATATCAGAAGGGAACACTAAAGTTATTTCTAGGGCTGATTATAAGGCACTTTTCCTGTCATAAGTTAGCACGTGAGATTTATTCATTTTATGACTTTTTTATTTACAGCTAAATAGTTTTTTAAAAGATTTTTAAAACAAAAAATAATTCATTAGATACAGTACTGAGAATTTCCAAGTTAGGAAGAAGACTCTCATATAATCTTTTTGGTAAATTTGCTAAATATGGTGTCCCAGATTTCCTATAAATATGCTCTCCTTGAAATTAAATATATATTAAAGAACAAGCATATCTAACACAAAGTACTCCAATAAAACTTTTATATTTTGTTTCTCATATTCAAATGGCAGCAGAACATGCTTCCTGTTATATTGCACACATATACACAAATATTATGTAAAAATAATATATAATAAAATATATAATACATATGTGTATATCTTGGGAAATTTGTTACTGTTAAATTATGATTGACACAGCCTCACAAATTAGCATAGGTGACTTCATCTTCACTAGTCTTGATTTCTAATAATAATTACTAATTCTTATCTAGTTAGTAATGCTCAACAATTATTTCTCAGTATATGATTGCTAACACATTCCTTTTGTCACTGATATATAAAAGGGGAATTAAATTATGATGGCACACAATGCATCAAGTCGGGTGTTTGGTGTAATTGTTGGAGTTGATTACAGCAGAATCAGAAAGATTGTGGAAAGAAATTAATTCAATTATGATCTAATGAAATCTTCATTTTGACAGTAGTTTATTTGGTGATGATCCTAAAAAAAATTCTAAGCCCTAGCAGAGTGTTGACTGTGATGTTGTTGTTGTTGTTGCTGCTGCTGTTCCTTTACTGTGAGGTGTCATCTGTGCAGCACTTTAAGACTTTGAGCATCTTCAATGCATATGTTCAGATACAGTTCTGTCTCTCATCTCTCTTGTCACTACAATGAGGAGAATTAATTAAACCGCTTTCTGTGCACTCATTAACCCACCAATTAACCATTAAACTTTGATTTGCATATTGGCTACCCCATAATTAGTCAAACATAGCAGGATAGAAGTGTATAACAGAGAAATCCAACTAAGGAGTATTCTGCCAGTTAGTTCAGTGTCAGTCAGTAGCAACAGAATGAAAAGAACAATGCTTATTAACTAATCCGGTTGTGTATATATACATACAGATTAATAGAAATGGGTTAAGTAAAGATGTAAGAACTAGCCAATAAGAAGCTATAGCTAATAGGCCAGGCAGTGATTTAATTAATACAGTTTCTGTGTGGTTATTTCGAGTCTGGGTGGCCAGGGTCAAATGATCAGTCTCCTACAACAGGGAACCCTGCAGAAGAAGGGGAAGGATTGTAGGAGCCAGAGGAGTCAAAGACAGCAAGAAAACATGACCCACAGAATCAGCTACACAGGGTTTGTAGGGGTTCACAGAGACTAAAGGGGAAACCACGGAGCCTGCATGGGTCTATGCTAGGTCCCCTGCTTACATGTTGTTGTGGTTTAGCTTGGTGCCTATGGGACTTCTAATTATTGGAGTGGACCCTTTTGCCTGCTCTTGGGAACCTTTTCCTGCTGTTGAGTTGCCTCGTCCAGCCTTGATATGAGGCTTTGTGCCTATTCTTACTGCATCCTGTTATGCCGTGTTTGGTTGATATCACTAGGAGCCCTGCACTTTTCTAAATGGATACAGACAAGTAGTGGATCTGGGGGAGAAGGGAGGGTGGTGTGGGAGAGTCTGGGAGGAGTGGAGGGAGAGCAGGCTGTGGGTGGGGTGCACTCTCTAAGAGAAGAACAAATAAAAGGGGGAAAAGAATAAGTATTTGCTACCAGCTATCATCAATCACGTAACTGGGGCATGATTTGGCCTTTTCTCATTTTTGGCTCACTTTCAATTTAGCTTTATTTTCTTTTTATTCACTATTTCACATTTTATAGTATATGATTATCTTTCCTATTAAATTATCTAGGTATCTCTTAAGACTCTGCTATATATTTCATTTATTTCTGTATTTTTCTAGCACCCCTTTATATTTCTTTTATCCAGTTAGCCTATATAAGGGTCACAGATTGTTGGCATAAATGTACCTTCCCAATGCTGACATATTCTTTCACCTTTATCTATCATTTTCTCCACATCAGAATTAAAGAAAGGCAGATGCTTAAACTCAACAACTTAAGCATTGCCCATAGCAAGAGCAAAGACTGAAACTTTATCTAGAACCTGACACTCTAGGTCAGATTCCAAAGTAAATCATGTGGGAAGAGACATCGTGAATCTTCACCAAATGCACACCCACTTTGTGATGTAACTCTCACTACTGAGAAAATACTCTGACAAATTCAGCATGAAAAGCCCTGCCTCCCCTGAGACATTGGCTTCCTCTCTCTCATTGAGATAAATGAACATTCCTGGAGACTAGGATCAGACCACATCAGAGTCAGTAACTGGAAGGAAGAAACACCTCAATGATGACTTTACTGTTCTTTTATGTTTTTTTGGAATATTGGAGAGCACTATTTTTTAAATTTTTTAAAGCATTAATATAGGTTACACTTTCCATTAAATTTGTTGCAACTTTATATAAAATATGTGGTTAAAGGAAACACAGATAAAGATATTATATTATATGTATTTGACAAGTTTTTAGATAATTACTAGGTTATGAAGATAAAACTTCAATCATAACATTATATTCCATTTTATATAAAATCAAATTTGAGAAAAATTTAATGTACTATTATCTATAACTTATAATTTAGAAAAAGATAAAAATTCCAAATATAAATGTAAACAAATTTTAGAAAATTATATATATAAAGAAAATACTTGTGTTAATATCACAGAGCTTTAAATATTTTTTTGGATTATTATTTTCCACCTTTCATTTCCTCCCTCCAAATCTTTCAGTTCATGGTCACTTTTTAATTAGTGTCCACACAATACACGCACACATATATTTCAAATTGCTTTTGTCTGTAAAATAAGAAAGCTGTTTTTCAGTGGTAGAGAGGTGATTTTGTTTGACGAGAAATGATAACACATATTAGAGAGGAGTACACTGTCAAGATTGATGGTGAGCCACATGAGTAGTGTTCTCAAGGGTACCAGTTACAGCCTGGAGCCTCTTTTATTTTACGGGATCTAAAAGACAGAGGGATTGGTTACTAAGAGCAATACGTTGGGTGGTTCTCTGATTTGACTGATAGATTAGGTCATATGTTCATTTTTCTAATTTTAACCAAATGCATGCCCAGTTATGCCTAGATATAAAGAAGTAAATAGAAGATTCTTTCTGAATGTTCACCTGAAAATATAGCTTTCCATGGTGTTTGCATTCATCCAGAGTTAGTTCAGACCAGATTGAGCCTTTTAATTCTTTATAATGGAGTACATTGGCAATATATTTTAAAAAAAAAAACTGTCAAAATTTGTTGTTAGTTGAAAAACAGGAACTATATACTGTTTTACAGAGAGAGTGATACAATTAGCACAATGCACATGGGTATGTCTCAAGTGGTTCTAGTGCTGTCAGAGGCATTGTATGAAGAGGGTCTCTGTGAGTTAGGCAGTTAGGTGCATTATCACAAGAAAGTATAGGGTGTACAGCCCAAACCAAGTATAGTCCTGGACACATAAGCCATTGCCTATTCTTGCTTGTTTCAACAGTGATAGCATTCTCCCACGGCAAAAATCTGGATCATCTATCCTACAACCTTCCCGGATAGACATGCAAACCTTGATTCCTACATCTATCCTACAACCTTCCCTCATAGACATGCAAACCTTGATTCCTACAGACTTTCCAATTAATCACCTTCTCTCCATTATTCACATTCATTTCCATGGTCTAAGCAATGCAATTTCTTACATTCAATATCCTCTTTGATGGTTGGTATTAATTGCCAACCTGGAGATACTTAGAATCATCAAAAAGATGTGCTTCAGGGCACGTTTGTGAGGGCATTTCCAAGAAGCATGAAATCAGGATAGATTAATGGGGGCAAGCACAGTGGCTGGCTACCTTCATGTTCCACCTGGGAGAGCATCTCTATCACTGCTGCAGCCATTCTCCGTTGACATCAAATTCCAATTTCTTTGATGTTTGAAGGTGAACTGATGACTGAAGATGTGCAGCTATCCAGGAGTCCTCCAGGCTTCCAGCTCTGGGTTGGGACCGCAAAGCATTCAGTGCCGTAAAATGAACAGTTACTGGGTTCTTGGCCTCTCCAGTGTGAATCAGGTATTACTAAGCTATCCAGTCCTAATTGTGTAACCCAATCTAATAAATCCCTGTTTATTTTACAAACAACAGATGAGAGAGAGAGAGGAGAGAGAGAGACTGTTGATTCAAAAACAGTCTTTAGGAATGTTATAAAGATAAAACATTTTCATTCTCTCTTAAATGATATGCTTCTGAGTTGTCTACCCCAAAAGCCACTAGAGAAAGAAATTCTTGACTTCCAATATGAAAGAGAAGCTAGTAGACAACACAGGGTTTACATCTGCTCCATTGTGTGTAACATATTAGCATGGCATAAAATTAGTCTTCAATTATTGCCTAGACTCTGTCAGGGTTGTATTAAATGTCAATATATAAGGACTATGTAGACCCATCAGAATGAAGCTGGTCTCAGAACCTGAAATTAATACTTTTGTCTAAAGTTGAAGTGAGTTTTATGGATCTCAAGCTATGTAGGACAGTAATGCAGACAGAGTGGATATTTAATAAATGATAATGAATTTAATTAAATTGAAGCTGTGAATTAAGTAAAACACTCCCTCCATAGTTGCAGTGAGTCCCCTTGGAATAAAGAAAAGCCCACACATTTCTCAAATTGACTTTCAAGATCCTGTATCCACAGCCCTTGGCTATTTCTAATTTTATGTCATTTGTTTCTGCTTATGCTCTATACAGCTTCATCAGCACTCCACTCCCCCCAAAAAGCACAAAATCCATCAGTCATTTTGACTATTCATTTTGAGTGTTGTGTATTTGCAACATGTGTTCTCTCTTGTGTAAATCCTCTTGCATTCTCTTCCCTATTCAGTGTCTTTCTTTAATAGCAGCCGTCTCCCCCACTACGGATCTGAATCTCACTCAGTGTTTAGAGCTATATATTCAATTCCTTCTTAGACCCTGCTCTCATTCCACCACCAGTCTGTATTTCTACTATCATATATCTCAGACTGACTTGTACTCTTCACTTGTGTGCTGTGTGTCTGTAATGATTTGTGTCCCTATGGACCTCTATGGGGACTATTCCATGATTTTTAATTACCACCTTATCCAACATATTATTATTTATGGATACTTAGTCCTTGCTTATTGAGTTGACTGTAATAAAAATGTGTAGATTTCCCCACCCTTAATGTACCATTCCAGGTGTTTTCACTTTCATTACAAGAATTAGACTTTTCCTAACACAGATCTATTTTTCTTTTCATAATAATAAAAAATGTTTGCCTGGTGTGATAAAAAAGTTAGTGTTGTATTACAATTATTTTTATAAAAATATGAAGACTGTGACTTTTAATTGAAAATACAATATGATTAAGAGACTGGAGACCAAAGGATGTGTCCTGAATTGTGTTTTAAAATTATACCCATGACTTTTCTTTTGGGAACACAAGGAAGAAGAGCAAGGGTTAAAGTAAAACCAACTTTGACTGCTGTTGTAATAGAACAATCATAAGATAGTGTTAATCTATATCTAAGTTGTTTAGTGACAAATCTATGAAGAATATAGATGTAAGAAGAATATCGCTACCTTTCAGCTACCTTAAATATGAGCTATCAGACTCCATGCTACACCTCCAGATAGGATTTAAAGGACATTTGCTGATATGTATTCTGTGTTTCCCCCTCAGAATCCAGGAACAAAATATTGAAAAGCGATAGGAGCAGAAGCTAAGTTTCTAGCCTTTTCTTTTAATGCTGGTTCACACACGTAGGAGTAAAGAGCGAACCTTCATCCTCCATGCACCAGTTGTGATAAAAGTAATGGTAAGCACTGAATGGGGGCTTGGAGATAAAGCCTAGCTATTACCTCAAGGGAGGGCAGCAGAACTCGGTTGCACTATTTGAGATAATGAATGGTCTCCAAGCTCATCTTTCTCTGATAAAATATTGGATGAAGATTCAATTACAAATTGGATTTCATATAACAAATGGATAAATGAGAGCATGGCATCAGAAAGAGCAAAGAGTAAGCAATTTCTGCTGAAGCATGAGTTGGGATGGAGCCAGAAGGCTGATTTTGACAAGTAAGAAAGATATTGCAGAGCTTCTGGGGGTGTCATTTGAAATTCTATAAGTTTACCAAGATCAGCAGCATTAATTAAACTTAATTAAAATTAGCACATTAAAAATTAAATGCTTGCAGTTTGAAGGGCAGTTTTGTTTTTCATAAAATTAAATCTCCTAGTACATAATGACCTGCTACTCTAACTTACACTGAAGAACTCATTTTCTGCAGTTCCTGGGACAGTAAGTGCTGTTGTGAAATAATGCCCATGGAGAATATCTGCATGTATACACATGTCCTTTAAGGCATATTAAGTAATTCATGATGAATTCAATTTTTTAAAGAAAAAGAAAGGTGAAATAAATGATAAATTTGAGACTAAAGATGAGGACTGAAACCCTAGCTTCACAATTCATTCAGGGTACAACTTAGGATAGGTAATTTAATTACTGTAAAACTAAGTTCTTTTAGGTCTACTCTGAAATAAAAATTCCTTTCTGCCCATTAATATTTTCCAGTACATAATAAGATAAAGCTTGTAAATCTCCTAACAATGCCTGGGGGATTGCAGATACTCTACAGAAATAAAATGAATGTGAACCTATGAATGACAGCCTGCAAACTCTTCACTTAAAAAGTTCTATTATTTAAGAAGTTAACAAAAAAGGAAAGGACGACATTCCTTTGATTGCATGCATCGGATGTTTGCACTTCCAGTAGTTTCCTCCATTCCATATATCTTTCTCACATATGGGTTAAACTCTCCCCTCCAAGTTCTTTACAAACTCCACATTTAAAGCCTCTAGCTATTAAAAAGCTACTTGCCATCATTAAGAATTATAGCCATTATGGAAACAAGTTATTTGGAGGGTGGCTTGTTTAGGGATATGAATGCAGGATGCATGTTAGAGAGAAAACAGCAGGCATTTATTGTCCCATGCATGAATTTCTCAACAGAAAAACATTTTGTAATGCCGCTGCAGTGTCTACTAAGTAAAAGAACAAGATATTGCAATAGATATGGTGTTTTTTCTCTTTTGTAATGAATATATAAACTCATGTCATATTATGAAAATCAATAATACTGGCTCATTATCTAGAATAGATTGATAGCCAAAGATAAGATAGAACACATTGAAGGTTGATCATATCATTCTCAAATGATTAGCTATATACCCAACTATTAAATTAAAGGAAATATTCCATTTCTAGTTATATTGGATATCTAGATGGAAAGAGGTGTAGCAGAGAAGAGTGAGCAAGAATCTTCTGATTATCAACAGTGCAAATCAGAAGCCAAACAATAAAATTTAGAACCAAGTGTGCTCTCTGGACTGATTTTCCTGTTTGCAATGATGTTATTTTGCTAACTTGTACCCCAAACCATTCATTGTACTTTATCTGGAGCTGCAAACATATTCAATTCATAGCGTTTGAGTTGCAGGTTGTATCTGAATCTTTGTGGATTAAAATGTTAACTACAGACTTAAAAGGCTTAGTGATTTAAGTATATATTATATAACATGGCAAGTAGTCCTGGCTCCTAAAAATTCAAATAAGTGACTGCCTTCATCCCCAGGAACATTGGCATCAGTTTCACACAGATTTGTAGTATAATTTGCAAAGCCAGAGAGCAGGGAACAATAATAACCACACAACCCTACTTTGTGAGTGCTGTCTGGGGAACAAGGCTGAGAATGAAACTGTTTTACAAAGGGCGGGGGGGTTATGGTTGTTATGATGGTCAGAATTATATCTCAACAGAATCTAAAATTACCTTGGTCAAGGATCTCTGGGCAAGACTGAAGGAGTCCTCTTGTTTATGCTAATTGTTGTGGAGAGATCATAATTGACTAGTACCATGCCCTATTCAATGGATCACAGACTGTATAAAATGGAGAAAGTGGGACACACTAGCATGCATTGCTCTCTGTTTGGGATCATGGCTGTGATATCACTGACTGCTTCAAGATTTTGGTGCCTTAACTTCCCTACTTTGATTCGTCTGAGCTATGAATCAAAACAAAGTCTTGGTGTAGGAGGTCCATCTATCTATGTGTTGTTTTTATTGGTTAATGAATAAAGACACCTGCTTGACCTATAGCAAGGTGGAACTTAGTTAGGCAGGGAAAGCTAGGCTGAATGCTGGGAGAAAGAGGGTGGAGTCAGGCAGAAGCCATGGAGCCACTGCCAGAGATAGACATACTGAAACTTTGCTGGTAAGCCACAGCCTCGTGGCAATGCACAGATTAATGGAGATGGGTTAGCCAGATGAGTTAGCCAGAAATACACTTAATCTATTGATCAAACATTACTGCAAACAATACAGTTTCTGTGTGGTTATTTCAGGAGTCTGGCCAGCTGGGAAACAAACAAGCAGCCTCCTATAACAAAGCCTTTTCCTTTTAATTTTTTTATTTGTTTTTGAGAATTCCCTCCATGAATGCTGTATTTCTACCAATTTCATCAATCTCTTTATCCCCTCCAAATCCCCCATGTTTCCCCATTTCCTCTCAAATTTATGTTATTCAACTGTTGTTATTATGCCATATGTTTATATAACTACAGTCTGCCAAATCCATTTAGTGTTGCTCATATATGTATGTGTTTAGGGCTGACCACCCTTTTTGCAGTAGAAAGAAGCCCCTACAGAATTTCATAAGTGATCAAAGTTCAGAGAACAACTGACTGTGGAATGTTCAGTCCCATAATCTTCAACACAACCCCTACACCTAAGGCTCAGGGAACATCTTAAAAGATGGGTCAGAAAGAATATAAGAACCAGAGGACCAGGCCTTCTACTCTGTGATAGTATCTTCTATATATGAAAGGGAAGTTTCATCCATAAAATCTCAACAACATGACTACCTAAACATGGCCAGCACAAGAACTATACTGTCAATTGGCACAACAGCATGGATGGGATAAATAGAGTAAATGTCTACCTCTAGATGAAGCACTACAGGCAATGAATGACTACTTGGAGAAGAATAATCAGTCTTCTCCAAGGATGATTCTCTGATCCGCTATCTTAAATTGCTTTTGTAGGGTTACTTTATCAGAGCAACAGGAAAAGATACTGAGACAAATGTAGCAATATTTTATTTGTGTTTTAATAAATAAAGCTTGCCCAAAGATCTGAGTGCAAAGCTAAGCCACTAGAGGCCAGGGAGTAGTGGCACAGACCTTTAATCTCAGGACTCATCAGACAGACACAGAGGAATCTGTTAGTTGAAGGCCACCCTGGACTACACAAGATTGAATCTGTTTAAAAGAGAAACAGAGTTCACACAAAGGTGATCCCAGCACTTGGGATCCCACACCTTTAATCCCAACAGTAGGGAGGTAGAGACAGGAGTGATATGGCTGGTCACAGAGAGGAATATAAGATGGGAGGAGACAGGAACTCAGTGCAGTCTGAGGTAGCAGTCTGTAGATGCGGTCTGAGGACACAGTCTGAGGAAACAGTCTAAGAACAGATTGTCCTTTTGGTCTGAGGATTTGGTAGATGTAAAAGGTTTCTCTAGTGACTGGTTACACTGCTTCTGTGATCTCTCAGCTTTCACCCCCTAATATCTGACTCTGGGTTTTTATTAAGAACA
>LOJH01011201.1:359-12324 GCA_001685095.1 Ellobius talpinus
AGAGAGAGAGAGAGAGAGTTCATGGAGGACCAAAGAGGGTGTCAGATCCTTTGGAACTGGAGTTACAGGGTTGTGAACCACCTGACACAGGTGCTAGAAACCAAACTTGGGTCTGAAGGAGGAGAAAGCACTCTTCTCTCTAGCTTCTCTCCCCATATTTTAAATAGAATATTATCAACTATTTCCTTAATGTATTGGACTTCAAGACAGATGCTGTTCTTTTGTTCCGGTCATTAGCTGTGACTTGAGAAACTCATGAAGAGAGTGATGGTCCAATAGACTTCCCTCATATTTACCAATTCTACTGCTTTTCTTTCTGAATTCTTGGTTCATCTGATTGATTTCCTTCCTGGGATTAGAATTTTCTTTAGCCAACATTTAACTCTAAGACTGCTGGAATAATTTTTCTTAGCTTTCCTTTGTCTGAGAATGTCTTTGTACATAAAGAATAGTTCCACCAGATATAGTGTATGGGAACCAGTGTCACAGTTATCCAGTCTAACTCGGAGACCACAGTGAATTGAGAACAATAAACATAGTTTTAGCATCGAAGGTTCTGGGTAATAAGTAGCTAGGTAATCCACCTGGGATACGTTATTAGTGAAACTGTGTAAAGAACTGAATTTTGAGGGGGAAGCCCACTCCTGTTACTTAATAGTTGCGTAAGTGTGAATATTATTAAGGTGTCACTGAGAGCTCCTTAGTAGCCTGGGAAAACTGTGAGGACCGAAGATCAGTAAATTGGTGGTGATAGGTAGACCCAGCACAACTCTTTGCCCCAGACATAAGCACTCAAGAGCTCCCAGCTCTCCCTCCATACTGTAGACATGTATGTGGGCACCGATGCTTGCTTTTTAGGGTTTGAAAGGTTTTGATGAAATGGTGCATATGAACACCTTACAGCAACTGACACATGAAAGACTTTCAAATAGTATTTCGTTCTCCTTCCCCACTTCTTTTTCTATATGTGTTAACCAGACACATAAAGGCCTATTCCACAGAGCTACTCCAAGGACTGGATTTAACTATATACATGAGAGCTTTTGCAGCTTGAGGCAAGCTGTCCAAATGTCAGTTATCTTACAGTGTTAGACCTGCCCCCACCCCACCCTTGTTTGCACAAGCATCTCAGAGTACCTGATAAATTGGTGCAATACAAATAGTTACCTGGGAGCTGAAAGCAGAAACAAATAAGCCTGGGAACCAGAACACAAAATGAGTTAGTATTTAAATGCAGCCTACACTTGTTGATGTACATGTTTTCTCTGCTCCAGAGATCTTCATTCATTTGTTCATCACAAGAAATGTATGTGGGAAGATTCAGGTCTTTGGAGGCTGGCGGAGGAGGGATCAAAACTCTGCAGATGTCTCCTGAGTCTCCTCTGACACACTCACTCCTCACCCTGCAGTGCTTGGGTTTGACCCATACTCTCTGGGAACTACGAAAACTTGGGTCTGACAGGACAGGACAGGACAGCTGTCCTGGCGAAAGGAACTTAGGACCCCTGGTTATATCCATTCTTGTCCTCTCCAAAGTAGCGATGTGAAAGGAGTGAGCAGGAATGAAGAAAGAGGAGCAGTCATCACAATGGAGGAAACCACATAAGCCAGGGGGGAGATGATCCCACCTACATACAGGGTAATGGGGGGCAGTGCTGAGATAGCTGTGAACAGAGGCTGGGGTGGGGTGCTTGCATAGTGCTGCAGCATTTCAGTTGCTTCTGGCTGCCAGATGTGAATCTGGAATTTTCTAAGGACCTTGGCCGCCAGCACTAGATTAGATGTGTGGCCCTTTGAAAGGACTTCTTTATGTCTTCATAAGTAGTTGACTTATTTGATGTGTACCTAAAGTGCACCTGGTTGTTACCATAGACACGGTGTAAAGAAGGGATTTAGGGGAAATTCTCCGGTCTTTGCCTTCCCTCAAGTACAATGTCTCAAGGGACTTGTTTTTATTTGTAAAAAGGTTGCCAACTTCGTCTTCCTCCCATGCAGATGTATAAGCACATGGGACTTTTAAGAGAGGTGACAGTCATTCAACCTGGAGAATCCAAGTAAGTGTGGGCAACAGAGGACAGAGAGTGTGTCTTAGAACAGAAGATGAATGTTCGGAGGCCAAGAAGCAGGAATGTTCTATGTGTGCTTTGGGAGTGACAGGTGGATCAGACTTCATGGAGTAGAGAGAAGCATGAGAGTAGGAGAAAATGGGTGCACAGAGCCCACTGCAGGGACTTATGGGTATCTCATTAGGGATCTGGGATCATCAGACCTCATCAGAGAAGAGCACTGGAGTGTTCAGAATGAGAGAGTAAGTGGCCATTTCAAACACAGTGTTAGGAAAAACCCCTTTCCAGGGGCAAGGAAAAGGATGGAAGCTGACAGAGCGAGGGGTGCTGGCTGCCTAAGCTGCTGTCACAGTGATTTCAAGAGGAGAGCCTGAATTAGCATGACCTCAGGAAGGACAGCGCGGATCCAAGCCAGATGCTGGCAGTTAAGAGTCAGATAAGAGAACAAAGGCTCCGCTAACAGGTTTAGAAGTAGGTGGCCCACAGCAGAATGGCGGGGATTGGACAGAAGTGTGGAAGTCGGTTGAGTGGACAAGGCTGTGTAGGGGGTTCTTAGCTCAATCCCTAGCATTGCCTCTTTCTTCTCAGGGTACACAGACAAGGTGTTTATTCTTCCCAAATCTTTGTTTGTTCTTCCATAAAGCAGAGGTCAGAGTACACACCTCAAAGGGAGCTTATGGGGGGTTATGTGAGAAACAAATATGAATGAGATAGCTGGGTTGTGGGCCCACCATGGAAACTCAGTAGCTGGGAATTCCCTTTGCCGCCTTCGGTACAGCCCAGGAGTGGGCAGATACACGGTTCTACGGTAGTGTTTCCTCGCCTGCCCTGCCGTGGTTGATCACTCACCATGCTTAAGAGCCTAAGCACGATGATTTGCGCCTCTGCCTCTTGTTTAAATGGTCCCTGACTGAAAACAGGCAAATCAAACGCCTTTACTAGAGATGTGTAAGACCACTGGGGATGTGAATTTCAGGGTGGAAAAAAAATGCCTCCAAAATGTTAACTAATTTTTTATTGACGTTTGTGTTGAAAATGTCCCACCTCAGATTGGTGGAGAAGATGCTCAAATCTGGACTTGCAGTAAGGTGTTTGTGAAGCTGAGAGGGCTTTCTTACGAGCCCCAGAAAGGCCCATGAAGTAGGATATAAACCAGTCCTTCCATTAAAACCTCATGAATGCTCACGAAGAAAGCAAGTGCACAATGAGCTGCAATTACAATTCGTTTCAATTAAAAAATAATTTGAGCAGTAGAATGATGAAAATGTGAACGAACCACCTGAAGCATGCGAGAAAAGCATGACCATTTTGCTGATGGTGGGAGGCAACCATGAACTCCTTGATGGGAAAAGACAAATGCGGTACCCTCAAACTTTTCATCTCCATGAGAGGAAAAGGAGGAGCAGGTATAGAGATCACGTGACCTTCCAGAGAATGGTTCTGCAAAGAAGACTTCTCAGACTAGCCTGTTGATGGCTGAGTTGTCTAGAGTTAGCTGCCCTTTCCCAAAGGGTTATCCCTTCCCCCGCCCCATCCCCATGGCATCACTGCCTCCAGGCTACCAAGTGCTGAGCAGTGCTGACGAAGATTGCTTAGTCTTCTCCTGCCTGACTCCACCGCCTTGCCTGACCCACTTACCTGAACCACAGGGCCTCTCTCTCCTGAATGTTTGGAAAAGCCAGCATTTCCTGCCTATTCTGCTTCCTGCACCACTCTGCTTCGGGGAACGCTTTTCTGGTATTCTGCAACTCCAACACGACACTGCCCAAGCACATGCTTGGCCTCCTAAATTCTACAGAAGAAAAGTTTAAACTCCTCAACCGAGTGTGCTTTGATCTGCACACTTGTTACTAAATGTCTTTGTTGTCCTGTGTTTAGATCACAGTTTACACAGTTTCCTGAATGAGACCTTTCCCGCTAGTGAAACCTGGGTTTGTCCTCTGGGCTCATTCACACTTGTGTGCATGCACATGTGCCTGTACACACATGTGCATGTGCACCCATGTGCACCCACACGCATCCATAAACACGCATACACACAAACACAACTGAGTCTTGTTTATTTATTTTGTGGCACTATGCCACTTTTTACTCAGTTCCATGCACTGGGCAGTCCTGGCATTTGTCCCTGCTCTTAAAGGAGTAGAAATGCCACACAGGACCCCAGGCAGGCTGCTGGACCAGAAAGGGTAGCCAGACTAAGCTGGGTAGCTCAGCAGGGCTCAGATCACAAGAAGAGCGCCAGGAAGAGCTGTGTTGATGGCAATAATATAGTACTGTTGAAATTATGTCAGAGCAGGAAGGTATTTTTAAAAATAAAAATTTCCTGCTCTGTGAGGAAAGTTTGTAGATTATAACATGTGTGGCACGGTGTTAAATATTTATGCTTCAATTCAAATACCCGGAATTTATTGCATTCATTGAAAGTCAGCAGAGGTAGCAATTACAAACACAGGCTCTGAGTTGAAACCCCAGCTCTGCCTTTTCCTGGTGGTGTGACCTTGGCCAAGTACTTAATCTCTCTCTTTCCTCTTCCTCTTCTATAAAACTGAACTATTGCTAGTTCCCAATTTACAAAATTGATATGAGTGTTCAATTAGTTAGTCACAGCACTTAGAACATTGCCTGGAACAATGTAAGCAACATGGAAGTGTTGGCTATTTTTAATGTTTCATGCATTTACACAATTTTATTAATCCTCATGCTGAAGTCCAAGGTGGGACGATGGAGAGGAGGAACTCTGACGCTGCTTTATAAACGAGGACTCCGAAGCTCCTGGTTGTAGTGGCCATGCAGAACTAGGAGCCAGAGGAACTGGTATCGTTTCACAACCCCTGAAGCAGAAGGAGCATTACGACCACCTTCAACAGAAATTCTTGTCATCTGCACAAGGTGAAGAGTGGCTAACTGTTCCTGAGAAGACAAGCCTGTGGACTTGCCTCTTTGCTTTGCCCAAGGCCTACCTGTGCCCCTGGAAGGAAAACTGCTGGGCCATGCAATAACGGCCTCAAGCCACACACAGCTCCGGGGGTTGGTATCAGTAAACACTACACTTTCCTCTCAGATTCAACTGGCTCTAAGCTCTGAGATGGTGGGATGTGTCATCTGGCTGCTGGAGACATCAATCACATGAAATTTCTTTCAGTTGTCCCCCATAAATTGTGTGTGCATGTGTGTGCATGCATGTGCATGTGTGTGTATGTGTGTGTATGTGTGTGCACATGCACTTTTGGAAGCTGGAGGCTAATGTTGGATGGCCTCCTTAATCTCTTTCTACCATATTTCTTGAGACATGATCTCTTACTGAACCCACAGCTTAAAGGCTTGACTCGACCAACTAGCAACCCTGCAAGATCCTCCTTAGCTTCCCCAGTGTTAGGATCACCCAAGTCACTTTCCTTTCCTGATATGGATGCTGGAGATCTGTCCTTTGGTCCTTTATGGGGCAAGCACTTCACCATCTGAGCTACTCCCTGGGATGCCTCCTGTATGCTCTTAAAGTCAGCACCACAAACTATGGGACGGATAGCAGAGAGTCTGCGCTGTTTCCTGGTGATTTCCAGGACAGCTTATCCCCGAGCTCCTGCCATGCTTGGGATCACAGTTTCCTCTCAGCTCTCTGCCTCACAATAACACAATGTGGTTGGCACTGGAGTAGAAACTTGATCCTCTGTTTGGTTCACCTTTGCTAGTTTCAACCAGAAAACATCCACTAAATGAAAGTAAATTAAACTGGTTTGGCCTAGTCATGTGCACAGACCTGTCAGGCAGCCTAGATCTGGACGGTCCATTGGAGAAGTAGTCATTTTGTGTCGGTGTCACGACACTGAGAGGGGTGTCTCCCAGGTGTGGAGAATCTATCAGCTGTAAAATATGTTCTCACATCAGAAGATTCCACTTAAATGGATTTTATTTTGTTGGCACTCAATGAGAGTGGCTCAAAAGGAGCCTTTGGAGAAGGCACAGGCCTTAGCTCTCCACAGAATAAATGAAACGCTGAGCGCGGCCCTGATGTTTACAAAGTACGCATTGCTACGAGGAGCAGATATGTTCGTTATTTTCCTCTGAACAAGGCAAGCAGATGTGAGCCATTAATAAACTGGAGTATTGGCTCAATGCAAAGCTTGCAACCTATCCGTCATATAAGCAACCCGCATGCTGGTGCAAAGATAAACCCACTACCTGCGTTCTCACTCGGAACAGAATCACCGCACATGCCCCTTGGGTACTCACAGTGCTCTAGAAAAACCTTCGAAATTCAGGTTTGCACATTCTACAGGCCGTGCTACTGGAGTGGGGCTGACTTGTTCTAAGTCTTGGGAAAATCTCTGGTTAGACTTTGCCTGATGTGTTATTAATAATCATAGCTATTGTCTACTCTCTGTGCAAGTACCACATAATGACTTTAAGGGAGTAATCCATTGTAATCTTCACTTTGATTTGAGGTTGGATTCTATTGCCTAGCACCTATGCCTTGTCAAATGTGTCCCTCTGTCAGCTGGCCACATGATGCAGAGGTGGGAAGCTTGGCTTTAGCTTGAGACATCTCCGTTGTACTCAAGGTATTCCCTCGTGCACAGGGATGGGTCAGTGGGGGACACCTGGCAGCTGGAGGGACAGCACCATTGCAAAGGACGAAGGTGTGCAACTCCACAGCACTGGCAGCCACAGAGACGGAAGAAGCACGACTTGAAAGAAACATGAAGTTTTATGCTTTAAAAATAAATGCTAATAATAAATATTTACTAATCTTTAAATCTTTATGGCAAAAGTTAGGCTGCTTCTCTTCAACCATGTCATTGCCATTGATTTTATTTTTTATTTACTGCTTCTTCCATGAATTTTTATAGATGACATTTTTAATAGAAGATGCTTGCAGGCCAGAGGGAGCTGACTCTCAGTTAAACTTGTTGGTTCTGTTTGTTCTATTTTTCTCTCTTTCTGCTATTTGACTCCCTAAAAATTCTTCCTTGGGAAACATTCCCCTTGTTCTTTACAAATCACCCTGCTGTCTTGCTAGCTGTTCTCTCGAATTTTGGAAATGGAGCCATCCAATCATTTCAGGAGACTGGGCCTTGAGCCCTAGTTCCAAATAGAACCCTAAGACGGTTGCGGTTGCTTTGGGTCATATTTCCTCATTGGAAGAGTGGTCTTTAGGGAGTTTCCATTTGGTTCAAGATGATCTCTAAGTTACCATCGTGTTGAGAGAGAAAGGGGAGCAGTGACAGCTTCTTCCTCCCTATAGGATTTGGACTGTGGCTTATGCAATAAGCTCAGGGGACTGACTCTCCTGGGGTGTGGGCTCAGGGCTCGAAGGTTCTGGAGGCTGTGCCTAGCACCTTGGGACGTACAACTGACTGTTTAGGAAAAGGGAGAAGTTAGTGGGCAGATGTCTTGGGGACTTAGGAAGATATTTGTAGAGCTGGTAATACTTAAAGTGGGTCTTAACTAGTGTTGAGATAGAAACAGAGTTTACCATTTATGAGAGAGATAGAAAAATAAGTTTATCCCCCCAATCTTAACAGATATCCTTTCAATACAATGACTGTTTCAAATTCTAATTTCATGACATTCTAATAAAAGGAAACCAATAATTTAAAAACAACAGCAAAGAGAAAAGGAGAAGAGGATGGGGTGTGGCTTACTGGGACAGACAGGATGTGATGACAAAGGGAACATGGTGGCTTTGGTCCCACAGCATCGCAGCTTTGCCTGCCTTGGTCTGCACTGTCCCAAAGCACCATGGAAGGAAAATAATGATAGGAATACATTTTTCAGTGTTTAGTTTTTGTATGCCTGATCTCTAAACACATTTCACACCTCTTCACGGTGACCCTAGGTAGTAAGCTCTGGTGGGTTCTTTGTCTTATAAATGAGTAACTGCTGCAGAAAGCACTGGCTGAGGTTACAGACTGAGAGGCAGAACTGGGTCTGTTCTCTATTACTATCTAGAACCTGGATGCTTGTCCTTGCTGCCTCCATTAACAGCAAAAGGGCAAGAGGGAACAGATTGTAGAGAGAGACTTAGCCCGTTGTCAGCTCAGGGAAGCTTTCTGGTCCACACTGCCTGTTGTTAAGCCAGCAGCAAATTCCCTGGATCCCATGCATCCTGTCTCCAGCCCATGTTAACTTCCTGGGCAAGTGTCTGGGTCCTACAGAGAGACACAAGAGAAAAAATTCCAGGAGCAGGGTAAACTGTGGTCTGTGGGCACCTAGGTTTCGTAGGGAAATTCCAGTCATCTGGTTTCTGGAGAGACTTACTGAAGATAAGTTAGTCAAAATGCCAGCAAACCCAACACAGCCGTCAACTCCTACAGAAGCCGCAAAAGCCACGCTAGTAACTTGCAGGTGGCTTCCTTGGATGAAAGGAAGACTACAGTGCTTTTCTCTGGCCAAGTCAGTCACCGCAGTGCTGGGTGTTAGGATTCAAGCATTATGCTGGCCCCTGTCACCTGGCAGGACGCACCCAGGCAGTACCCTGGCCAGCCCAGGGTCCTATAGCTGCTACCTCACTATGTAAGTATGCAGGTGCAAAGGTCACTTTAAGAGATAAGCTCTGCCCATTTCCCTTGCTCTTCTGAAGAAGCAAGCTGGTCCTTGCCTCTTCTTCCTCTTCCGCTTTCTATCTATATTTCTCTCTCTCTCTCTCTTCCCTCTCCCACTCCCTTTATCTCAATAAAACTCTCACATAAGCTCTGCCTGCATGGCTTGTCTGTCCCTCACCTGCCATGCTGGGTGGCCCCTTGTCCCACCAAGGTCTCTCTTGCCCTGTTTTACAACAGTGGAGAGGAACTGAGAAGCTCATGAAGCCCACTCTTGAGACTCAGGCCCTTGTGAAGAGAACACAGCAATGCATGAATGCTCTTACTCTGTCCTGTGTTGTGTAGAGGGCTCTCTCAGTCTCTGTGCCTCTGCGGGCAGACAGCTGTGGACATGGGCACATCTGTATGCATGCACTTTGAAGCAGACCATGAGAAGCCTGCCAACAGCCAGAGGAATGGACTCAGAGTCGGGTGGTCCCACCAGTGAGGTAGACACCTGTTATGGCTTGGGTGTACAATGTCTCCCACAGGCTCATATATGTGAATATTTGGTACCCAGCTGGTTAAGGCCTCACTGTAGGATGTGAGTCACTGGGGACAGGTCTTAAGATTTCATAGTCCAGCCCTATTTCTGATCTTCTTTGTTTCATATTTGCCAAGATACGAAGAGGTAAAGAGTTTTGAAGGTTTGTTCCCATTGCCTTGCAGTAATCTGCCTGCCACCTTGATGCCATGCAGTGATCTCCCTGCCACCTTGATATCATGCAGTGATCTGCCTGCCACCTTGATGGACTGTATCCCCTCAAACCGTAAACCAAAAGAAATAACTCCCACCCCGTTTAAGTTGCTTGTTGGGTAGTTGGCTCAGCAACTAGAGAAGTAAAAATTAGCCAAAGCACAGATAAGGGTCTCACCACAGCCCCATGACAGGCAGCAAAGCAACCCTTGTCAGCTTCTAAGAAGTCCCCATAGTAGGTTGTCTATTACTGGTTACATCTCAAGACTTACCCCTTTTCTCATCTGTGACCAGGCTCACATATTTTGTCCCTTTGTATTCAAAGAACTGAGTGAGACCCAAAGGAAGCAAATTCTCCAAGACCACCTCTAATTAGTGGCAGTCAACTACTAGTAATAACTATTTACTAAAAGCGTACACGTTCTCTGACCAAGGCTGTGTAACCCTTCCCAAGGCTCCATGTTCCGTCTAGAGAGGACATGAATGTGTATCTATATAGAAATCAAATGTGCATCTGGAGCTGGGGTTTGTTCCGGCCACCCTTCTTTTCCCCACAAACCCATGTCTAACTGACCCCCAAGCCTACTGGCATCTCTTCAAACGTATCCACTTCTCTCCCAGCCCCATCATCTGCTGCTTAGATCAATCGAAAGTGACAAGACTACACCTTGGTAGCAATTTCACCCCAAAATGTCAGTGTCCTGATGTGACAGAAGTTCCTCGCTCACTCACATCATGGGTCAGGCAGGCCTTCCCTATCTTTGAATTTTCCAATTGCTCCTCAGGTTTACCAAGGCCTCTACCAGCAAACAAGGGGTCGACGATCCTCATCTCTAACTGAAGGGGTGTCCATCCGTTCCACTTTTCGCCATTGGCTATAAATAGCTGCACCCTCCAACCCGACTACAGGGTTCTCCTGGGCATGTCACCTTCTCGCCAGCTATAGCAAAATACTTGACAGACACCCCTAAAGGAGGAAGGTGTTACTTTGGTTTGTGGCTTGTGGAAGAAGTTACTCCTTTCAGAGTGGGGACAAAGCAGAGGGATCAGGGGAGGGGCTGGGGCCAGGAATAACATTCATTCAAAAGCAATCCCCAGGGACCTACTCCTCCCATCAGACCCTGTCTCTGAAACTTTCCACCACCTCCTCAGATCTGGCCACCAGCTGGGACCAAGCCTTAAACATGTGAGGCTCCCACGGGCATTTCTTATTCAAATGACAACACTGGAAGACAAAGAGGGCAGTAGGAGTACCTAGCACCCTAGCCTGGCACCCACGATGGAACTAACACAGGAGTCTCTACCAGCTGCTCTGACATTCGTGGCCACCGCTTACCTCTTCTTTCCAGAAATATCTTTGCTGAGGATCTGAAAGGCCATCTTTAGGATGTAGCCTTAGGATGCCCACTTGGCCTGGTCTGGCTTCGTCATCCATCTCACCACCCATGGCTTTCTTCAGCACAGCCCCACAAGTCTTCCTGTTCCTCTGGCCGGGCACCCTCCTCCTTTGACAGGCCAGGCAATAAAGGCAGGTCTCACCTTAAAGTCTGAAAAAGTCATACATTAATCTCAGATTTTGGAGTAATATAATTTCAGTTTACTACTGGCTCAGCAAACTAGTGATGCAACAGACAGGAACAAAGGCCAACTAGAGGAGGATGGACAGATGCTATAGCCCGTGACCTATCCAGCTTCACGGAGGAGGCATGCCTGCGGCTACTCCTAAGGAAGACAGCAACAGCACACACTGGAGCCCTGGGCAACGCTCCTTTGGTTTCTGTGTTACCTCATGACCTTTGCACATCCTGTTTCTTTCCAGAATATTCCCCACTCTACCATACAGGTCTTATTTCTCTCCTGTCTGTGACATTCCCTTCCCTTCCTAACATGTCAGACTTGCCATTTCACAGTTATCTGTGGGTTTTCACTCTTGCCCATCATGTCCACTAAGTTGTAAATACTGGAGAGGTTTGTTCATATCTGTGTAGACCTCAGTGTTTCCAAAACATGGCAGAAGAGAGCGGTGTTCCACTTCCTTTAGTTTTTCCTTCTTTGAATTCATGATACATAAAAATGACGTTCTTAAAATTAAAATCTTGTCACTCCTCTGATGAAAAACTGTGAGTATCCCCATCACCCAGGAGACGGCAAATGTCCATGTCCTGTTTGCATTCGTGGATGGCAAACTTCACGGTCATCCCGTAGAAGTGACTTGCAGCTGTCAGTCCCATATTGACTTCTGAGACTGGGATTCACACACAATTTATGCACAAGAAATACCCACATGCTAGAGCCCCTTACATTAGCTCTCATCTCCAGTCCCATGCTGGCATCCACTTCTCTCTGGCAAGAATTCACTTGCCCCTCCTCTCTGACTCATCCAATAAGATTTACCTCATTTCCTGACCTCTTGAGAAAGCCTTCTCAGTCTGCAAAGCCAGAGAAGCCAGGTGTTTCCTTGAGTCTTCCCAAGATCTCATCATCTACAGACAACTTTTCATCACTGTATTCTCACATAAAATATTTTAAAGACTTATTTTACTTGTGTGTGTGAGTGTGTGTGTGTATGTGAGAGAGAGAGAGAGGGAGAGAGAGAGAGAGAGAGAGAGAGAGAGAGAGAG
>LOJH01011201.1:12397-26716 GCA_001685095.1 Ellobius talpinus
GAGAGAGAGAGAGAGAGAGAGAGAGAGAGGTGCACACGTGTGAAGATGCTTCTCAGAGGCCAGAAACTGACATTGGATCTCCTGGAGCTGTAGTTACAGAGGGTTATCAGCCATTTGATGTGGGTGCTGGGAATTGAACTCTGGTCCTTGGAGCTATCTTTCCAACCCCAACATGGAATTACAAATGCCTGCATGTGGTGCCATCAGCTTCCGCACCCACATACACAATCATATCTTTGAGGACACAGAAATGTATCACTTTTCTTTGTGTACATACCCAAAAACACACAGAATAAAATAGACATTTTTGAGAGTCATTTCTCACCTTTTGCCATGTGGGCTCTGGGAACTGAACTTGGGTCATCAGGCTTGGTGGCAAACACCTTTACCAGCAGAACATCTCTCCGACCCACAAAAATAAAATAGAGCTACTGAAAAGGGGTCAGATATAGAGTGGGACCTGGCTTTGAATCTCAGCTGTACAATTCATTCAGGCTTTCTTCTCGGCTTCCTCTTCTAATCACCAGAGTTCTGACTCCGGGATGTGTGGGGTCCTCCACACTCTGCTATTATGGCGGGTGATGGGAAAGGCTCAGCAGCTCCTTCATGTGAAAGGTGGATGCACACCCTCCACCTTTACCCTACCGGTGGGGTAAAAGAGACTGGATTAGAAGAGAAACACAGCTTCCTGAAGGAGAGACTGGTAGTGCCCAGATCAGTGAATGTCAGAACCCTGTCCAGCTAGCCCAAGGGACCCTCGTATCTCCACCTTCCCAAAACTGGGATTATCTATGCTTGCTTCCATGCCTGGCTATTTACTGTGTTCCAGGGATCAGAACTGGGGTCCTCATGTTTATGTGATAAACACTTTACCACATGAGACGTCTTTCCAGTCATGATCTTTTTAGTTTTCATATACAGAAGAGCATTTGCTTTCTGTTCTAATGGTGCTCTTAGGGACCCTGAAGCTCTCAGGAGGGTTAAAACACAGGGAATTCAAGCCGCAGATGTGAGGGAGAAAGTCATGCCTTGGAAAAACTGTGCTGCTTTAACTTAAGAGGGAAACCTTGTGCCTGAGAACCAAAAAAGGGAGGAAGCTGGTCTGGATTCCTGGCCTCTTGCAGCTGTGAAGGTTTCAAAGGGAGGAAAAGGGACCCCAAAGGCTGAGCAAGAATGGCTCCAGAACGTTTTTAGTCAAGCTGAATCTGAGGACCAGGCTGCTTGATATGGCATGAAATTCTCAGGGAGCCACCAGAGACAGCCCAGGAGGCACTCAGGAAGGGTAGGCTGGCAAGGGTGGGGTTGTGCTTAGGATGATGCCTTCCTCCTTAGCTACAGGGAGGCTTTTTGACTGGCAGGAGGTAGCAAGGAGCGTGGGAAGAAGGAAGCAGCAGACTTTCAGTCCCTGTGAAACTGGCCAAGCAGGGGAGGTGTCTATGTGGAGGGGATGCGCTGAGGGTGAAGGCATCCTTGACAGTCTTGGGAGACTGGTGGAACATTATAAATTAAGCTTTAAAAGCCAACCTGAGGAGCAGCCCATTCACAGTGTCAATGAAATTCATACTACCAATAAAATCTAGACCAGCCACAAATCAATTTAACAAGAGAGACAGAGGGTCAACAGTCAACAAAACTAGGAGATCTTATTGATAGATATGGAACAAGTGAAAATTTTACCATGTTCTTAATAGAATTATATATTTATCTCTACTGCAATCATCCTCACAAAATGAATTCAAATCCAGCGAGAATCCACTTTTGGTAAATGTACAAAGTAAGTTTAAGTTTCTTATGGGAGAAAAAATGTCAGGACAGAGAGGAAGAAAAGTGGAGATGGGGGAAGGGACTGAAGAGGAAGGAGAGAGAGGAGGAAGGAAGAGGGAAAGGGGAGAGGAGGAGGAGGGGAGGGGATCATGTTTCTGCCTTACCAGACAACCAGATACTTCATAAGACCCCTACAGAAAATACTAAATCATTGGCTCAGACAAGTGAAGTAGAATGGAGTTGGGGGGGAATACATAACAATGGGTGCTCTAATCCAGCAGGGAGAGGAGGGTTTGCTTACCTGCTGCTGCTGACACTGTTGGAGATCTATCTAGAAGAAATCAGAGACTCTTAGTCTTCACTGTTCACAAAATATAAGTCCAAATTCAACAAAGAATTCATTTTTAAAAAAGCTTCACAGTGGAAATAAATTTAGGAAATTCTATTATAACGGGAAAAGATTATTACTTTTTAAAAATAACTTGAAGATACAAAATTTAGAGTAAAACAACAACATATTTAACTACCTTTGAAATCTGTTTATTATTATTTACCTTTGTGTGTACGTGTGTGTGCGTATGCATGTGTGCATGCATGTGTGCGTGTGTGTATGTGTGTGTGTGCATGTGTGCATGCATGCATGTGTACGTGTGTATGTGCGTACATGTATGCATGGGCAGGGTTGATACAGATGTCTCATTTAGGGCTGAACACTCAGAAGTCACTTATCCTAAGGGCTCTGACCAGTTGTGAGCCTCTGCATTAACTGCTGACCACCGCATGTGTGTGCATGCATGTCAACATGAGTAAATAATCCGGAAGGTGTTCCCTCAGGGAATAAGACATGAAGGAGATGGTGGGACAACATCATGAACTTGGGTTATGTATGTTTTTGCATCAGTGTGCCAGGAGGGATGTTTATATGGTACATCATTATTTAAACACAGGAAAGAAAATAACCTATGCCATGTGCAGCTACCATCATCACCACCACCACCACCAAATAAACCAAATTAAACGGGTTAACAGTAAGGCCAGATGGGGCCACAGAGCTCAACCCTGTCTCCAAAAGCAATGGGAAAAATAAAAAAGATAATGCTTTCAAAGAAAACGCCACCTCATGAGCTGGCCACGCTTGAGTTTGAAGTCAGATACCCTGTTCTCTTAGAAGAGCTAGGGAGTGGGTGGGAGAGGAAGGGACAGAAACGATGGGTCCCTGCTCAGTCTTGTGTAAGGCACCTCATTCTTCCTCTAGGGAATCCTTCTAGGAACACAGGCTTTCTGCTAAAGCTTCTCTGAGTGTCCAGCCTTCCCCTTGGGATCTCCGGGTTCTGCAGCCACCTTCTCAGGTGGTCTAATGAGGTCATGTACACACACACTCGGGAACACATCTGCTGCCAGTGGTGAAATGTAGATTGCATAATAGACTTCATCCAATGATGGCTCAGGCAAACAGAATTAGGGTTGTGTCAACATAGTTTAGCCAAACTTTACCACCATGAGCTAGCTAGTGTCTGGGGAATTTGGCCAGTGTGGACTTGGGCAAAAAAAATAGCCATTTACCCTAGGCTATAGCCAAACCCTTCTTGGGTACATTTACATAGAATATGCTTTAAATGAGGAACACACTCTTGGGCCGCGCTTTGAATTATTTACATTTGTTCAACTCCAACAGCAAAGCAGAGCCCCGGGGCTGCAGACCCAGGAACATTATCTTCCCAGTGAATAATGAAGCATCTTGATTTCATTACTGCTCCCAAGCGGTCCAGAAGCCGAGCCCAGCACTGGAGACAATGCAGACCTAGTCTAACTTGAAGAGACGTAATTGAGCTGCTGTGGCTGCTGTCTGGTGTCGAACTCTTGAGTTTGTAGGTGTGTTGCTTGTCCCCCCTCATGCTCTAAGGAAAACACACATCCTGAAAGACACTGAATGACTTCAGAAGCCCACGACTCTGGGGACGTAGTTGGTTAGCTCTGTCTCCTGTCTTCCCTCCTGGAAGCACTGAGGAGGAAGAGCAAGTCTCTTTTTAAAACAATTTCCTCTCACCATCTCTCTCTCCCTCTTCCTCTTTCCTCTTCATGTGTGTAAGGTGTATGTATGAGTGTGGATGAGTACATGCCATGGCGCACATGTGTGCGATAACCTCGGGTGCTGGTCTTTGTCTTCCACCCTGTTCAAGGTTTTTCTCTGCAGCATATACCAGGCTCACTGGTCCTTTGGCTTCTGGAGATTCCCTCCTCTCTGCCTCACACCCCGCCGCCAATAGGTACAGTGCTGTGTCCAGCTTCTCATGGGTTCTGAAGATCTGAACTCAGGTCCTCACATTTGCAAAGCTTTGCCCACTGAACCATCTCATCGGCCCAGAACAAGCCTCTTGCTTCAGCCTCATCTCCAGACTTCATCTGAGTGAGGAATCGTTGCCTGTGAGTGAACCCATAAAAGTCTTTCACAGAGAATTACATTTGAGAATCAAAGAAGAGAGAATCCTTTTTAAACACGGGGACCTGTATAATGCACCTCTCTCTCTCTCTCTCTCTCTCTCTCTCTCTCTCTCTCTCTTCTTTTGGTTTTTTTGAGACAGGGTTTCTTTGTGTAGCTTTTGATGTTTGTCCTGGAACTAGCTCTTGGAACAGCCAACCAGGCTGGCCTCGAACTCACAGAGATTCACCTGTCTGCCTTCCAAGTGCTGGGTTTAAGGGCGTGTGCCACCACCACCCAGCTAATATAGTGAACCTTTCTTAGAGACAGCAGATGATCAATGGCAATATCATGAGTTACTTGAGGGACAGATGGACGGATGGACTTCTGAGTTTCTACCTTCTCAGTATCTACACATGAAATTCTGCTTGGCTCTGACCTTCCCCTTGCAGAACCAATCGTGTGGCCAGAAGCTGCTGCCTAAGATGTGAGCATGGCCAGCTACATGAACTGACACTCGTGAAAAGAGGAGCCACAGCCACAAGAGTCAGGCTGCTTTCAAATGACAGGGCCACCAGAGGATGCAGATGAGAAGAGGACATTCATATTTACCTTTTATAAGCTGGGCATGGTGGCGCACGCCTTTAATCCCAGCACTCAGAAGGCAGAGGTAGGCAGATCTCTGTGAGTTTGAGGTCAGCCTGGTCTACAAGGAAAAAAAAATCAAACCTCCTCACAAATAGTCAGATACCTTAAAAAATATATAGTTATATTTGATTGTTGGAATTTTTAGTAAAGATTACCAGGAAAACAGCTCAGAGCACCTCTAGCAAGGGAGTCTAGGTAGAAAGGATGGGTCAGGCTCTGGAAGGAAAGACACAGCTAAGCAGGCCCTTCTACTTGGCAACAAAAATCAACTGAGAGGTAGCCATGTCCCCCACAGAGGGCTTGGGAGTCTGACAGCACAGGCCAGAATGTCAGGGAAATGGCCACATGCAACCAAGGTTTATACTAAAATCTCTAAACAGCTACCAGTGGATTCTCAGAAGTTTTGAGCTTCTGTCTGGATCTAAAAATATGCAGAACTACACATTCAAAGAATGAACGGAGCGATATTTCCTAGGGAAGCAAAAGAAAACAATTTTGTCATAGCCAGTCATGGAACCTGATCACTAAAAATAGAACATTATGGAACGATGTGAAAAGGCCCCAGGTCATCAGGAATATATGTAGAGCCTGTGAACCCCCTGAGCTGGCCCTCAAGCTCGTCTCCTGCAGCCAAAGGCACCCTGTCCTCTAGGTGACACTTGTAAGTACCCTGAGAGCAGGAACTCATCTACTTTGAACCCATACCCGGGGCTGGTTTGAGATCTGTTCCTCAAAGTGGTTCATAAATGTTTGAACGAGATAGCTCAAGAAGTGTGCAAATGGATTCCGTGTTGTGCCTGCCATGGCAGCATGCCTGTAGTTGCTTCTACAAGGAGACCTTCTCTGAATCATATATATAAAAGAAGCAATCCTCCATGCTGAAATGTATGGTGCCCACAGCCTCACCGAACAGGGAAGTCATTCTTGACACGCGGGTTTCAGGTGTCCAGTCTTGGCAGGTTTGTAAGGATGAGATGTCACTCAAAGATATCAAGTTCCTGTCCTCAGGCTTTAATGGCTAAGCCATCTCTCCAGCCAGCAGGCTGCTTGTGATAGTTAATGACATCTTGTCAACTCTGGAATCATGGAGAAGGCAAACCTCTGAGTATGTTTGTTGAGGGAGTGTCCAGAGAAGTTTAACTGAAGAGAAAAGTCCAAACCTGAATGTGGGAGGCACCCAGAGTCTCTCTCACCTCTGTCTGTGAACACATGTGACCAGCCTCTTCCCTCACACTCATGTGGCCTTACCTTCCCAGCATGATTTCCCTGCCATGAGGAACCAGAATAAACCTTCCTTCCTCCCTCCAGCTGCTTTAGTGAAGTATCTCATCTCAGCCATAGAAAAGTAAAAGTTTTCCCTCTTTGACCTGGTAATGAGAGCTGGGTAAGCAACGTCTGCTCCATTTTGGTCTAAACAAAATAAGTTTTCTAACTGCAAGAATCAGTTTGTCTTAGGTGTCCTATGTCCACTCAGTCATTTTATAAGATTCTCTATCTATTATTTTCTTATTTGATTTGAAGTGTTAAAGGGTCAAATATGTCAAGTGGCATTCATTGACTTCAGAGTTCAATCCCTTAGAGCCTGGCTCAGGACAGAAAATGATCCCCAGGGTGTGCCAGGCCCTGGGAGAAAGAAGACAAAGTTTTTGCAGCTCTCTGTTGGAAATGCTAATACCATGAGTCAGGGGGAAGAAATTACCATGGCAAGAAGGTTCCCGACCTGTCCAGATTACATTGCTGTCTTTTTCTTTAAACTCTGTCAGATTGAAATGTAAACAGTGTCTTTACTTCTAGGGAGAAAAGAGGGCCCCCGTGGAGCCTCTTGGTCTCTGGATTTGTCCGAGCTTGTGGGTGCTGCTTTTTCAAATAGCTCCTGTATTTGTCTGCAGGACAGATAATTAAAGCAGCAGGGCATTTTGCCTGTAGGCTTGTGAGCCTGGCCTCACTGGGTATGGTTTCTAGATCTTTCTGGTAGTAACCTGTCTGAAAGCAGCAAGAGAACAGCAAAATTCTTTGGCCACACTGCTTGATTTTTCCATTGGCTCTGCACATCTGGCCCTTCTCCTTACCACCAATTCCCAGCCATCATCGGTTGGATAAGTAGTTCTTCTTAGGATGCCAGGGCTCCATTGAGGCCAGGAGAGCGTGAGCCAAACCTGAGCCTGCTCCATCTCTCCACAGCCTTCTTTCTATAGACCCAGAAATGAACTCCTGAAAACAGGCACACTCTCCAGTACTGTTTCTCAAACAAAGAGGACAGTAGGAGACCTGGGCACTGTGAAGAGGACCAATAGCCCCATGGTGAAAAAGCCGACAATACACAGGTAGGAAAGCTGGCTGAAGGGCAGTCAGGAGGAGAAGACATTAGGAAAATGACAATGGCCTTCATGCCAGTCATGATAACTAACAAAAGAAGGTTTATCCTTGCACAGAGAACTTTAACAGACACTCTTCAGGGACTACTCACCACTCCCAGGAGGGGTGTCAGAAGGGCCTTTTCCTAACAATGGCACCTCAGGGGCATTGGTTCCCTTGCTAGACAATAACTGATTAGAGCTTTTAAACCAGAACTCTGTTTCTCCTTCCCAAATCTAGGGCTTAGAGCAAGGGGCAGGCTGCCTCATGCAAACCCGCACTAGTGACTTAATACAGGCAGCTCTGTTGTGACTCAATGGAGGGGACAACCTTGCAAAAAGGATTCTCAGCTGCGGGGAAGAAGCAGGCTGGGCCAAGCTCAGCAAGTTGCTTCAGGTCACGTAGATAGAAGAAGTGGAGCTGGAATCTGATTTCCAGTCTGCCTGACGCCAAAGAGCAGAGCAAGACCAGCCTTGCAGTCCTGGCAACAGCCTGTGTCTGCTGCCCTGCTCCTACTAGGGATGAAAATATCCTGCCAAACCAAGTGCCTGCGCTGGAATTCCAGTTATGCCACTTCCTAACTTTGTGACTTTGTCCAAGTCAGGTTACTTCCTGACCCGTAAAATGAAAAAGCCAGAATTGAAATCTAGATAAAATTGCAAAACATGTACGCACAGAGTGTGTGCATATTTGAATCTTTGCACAAAGCATGGAGTTTCACAAGGGACAGGGAAGCGCCACCCACAGGAGGAGAGTAGAGCAACATGCATGGCGGCCTAAGGGCGGTTTACCTTTGGAATTGGCACATGTTAGCTGGAATGAATCTGATGCGCTGCCCTGGGTATCCATCCCCAGACCACCCTGCCCTCAAACGCCAATAGACTAGGTGCAGGCAGCTGTGAACCCTAGGCGGACAGTGTTTCCTATAACAGGTGCTTAGTGCCAGAGTAGGGATTCAGGCTTTGCTCCCCAGAGAATACAGAACGGAAACCCTGGCTCTGTCCGCCACGCCCCCTTCCCAGGAGCCCGCGTTTTTCCGGTTCCTTATAACCCTTGTTTACACCTCCACTCCCCTATCTCCTTGTTTTCCCTACAAATCAACCTCAAAGTTGACTCTTTAAAAATTACTGAACATACTAAGAATAACTCGTTTCTTTAACACAATGTCTCCTGAGTACCTACGGTGTGCCGGGCAATTTAGAAAAAAAGGGCAGGCGTGTGTGCTAAGACCCTGAAGAGAAGTAGCGCACAGATCCGGAGACACGCTGTCCCCCTGCTGTGGGGCATCTCTGCTCAGGAATGAACGATCCTTCCCCGTGTTTCCATATTGTACATCTGGAACTGACTGACTTCCTGGCCTTACTTTAGTCATTAAGATTTTCAACTTTTCTTAAATCTAAATTGAATTCTTCTGAAGACTGCACCATTGTCCTAGCTCATCTTAAGATCGAAGCACCTGGGGATTCTCAAACTGCTGTTTTTAATCGCCTCCCTCCCTACGTCATTGCAGGCAGCACCTCGGCCTCAGCAGCAGCATTAACGCCAATGAAGCCACACCTCTCCCAATGCTGAGTGGCAACAATCTGTCGTTTGGACAACTCTGTTCTTCCAGTCCTCCACTTCTTTGGATAAATTTCAAACAGCAAACTGGAAGTCCAGTGGTGGGGATTTTTTCCAGAAAAGTCTTCTCAAGTACTCTCGAAGTTCATGCTGTGTGGGGCACAGAGCTCAGGGGTGTGCTTTGAGTTTAACAGCAGCAAGATGGCTTCCCTTGCGTCTTGTTAAGTAGGAACTGCATGGGGAGGCAAGTGTGTGAGGTGCCTGACCACTCTGTATCTTGCAGTCAGGAAATAAAGAGGGAGCAGGAAGTGGAGCCGTATTATCAAATCTCAGCACCTACCCCCATGACTGCTTCCTCCACCAAGGTTCTACCGTCGGCAGGTCCCACAGCCTTCCCCAGACAGCTTCTGGCTGAGGACCAGTGCTCAGACACATGAGCTGTTGAGGGGGCAGGCATTTCACTTGTAAACCACAGTGCCTGTGTTCTAGAGAGAGGTGAGAATAAGTCATATGACCCTGTATGCATTTGGCCTAACCACTACTGTTCTAGGCACTGTGAGGAGAAATAGAACTGTCAGACGTCATTGGCAAGCCAAGCTGCAAAGAGGCTACCAGAGGTACCCAGGTGTGTATGCTAAATAAGACACTGACATGGTTGGAACCCTAAAACCCAAGCCGGTGGGTCTAGATGGCAGGAAAAGAAGGTTGCTCCATGAGAAGGAGCTTTTCTTTACAATCTCTCTAAATCCCCAAATATTCAGAGGTGAGTAGGATCTGAACTGGGGCACAGAAGATCCAGTTTGGGTTCCCACATTAAATGGCTAAGTGGGGGCTAGGAGATGGCTCAGTGGTGGCTAGGAGATGGCTCAGTGGTAAAGGCACATGATGCCAAGGCTGAAGACCGAGTTTGATCCCTCATGGTCGAAGGCGGGAACAGACTCCCACCTCTCCACATGCATGACACAGCACAGAAAATACATAAACATGGAATAAATAAGTGGCTAAATAATCTCGGGTAAATTGCTTCAACTCTCTGGATTCCAGTCTTTCAGTTCCTAAATTCTAATAATCTGAGATAAAATCTGGCAACGCTGCCAATCACCTTCCAGCCTGCCTTAAGTCTTAGAGCCTTCTCCTTGCCGTTCCTTTCCGAAGGAATTCCCTCTGTTGCATTAGCGCCATCAGGGGTTGTGACCATCCACCCAGCTGTGTTCTGTGCCAGTTTTACCCTGCTGGGAATCTTCAGATCAACATTCAGTAAGATGAAGCTGCCTCTTGTGTTTCAGAGGAATAAGAGGGAGAGAAAGGACTCCTTAGGAGGAGGACTCTCACGCATGTGGGAAAGCACACTCCAAGTTCTACCGTCTGTTCCTCTGACGTGAAAATACAGGGAAGCTGATGTTCATTGGTAGGGGGATGCTAGATCTCCATAAGCATAAAAATTCCAGGGATTAAACAACAGCTCTTCCCGATGCCGGAAAGAATTTACGAAGTGAATTAGGCTCTCTCACCATTCAAGGCTATCTGTAGCAGTGTTAGACAAAGGTCTGGTGGAGGTTCACTAACATTGTGTGTCAACAAACAGCTAAAAGAAAGAAGAAAAGAAACTCATGTATAATGTGGTAACAAGAGCAAGGGCTTTTAAAAAGGAACACTGCTTTGAAACAGCTTTCAAATTCTGGATTAAACACGGTTCATGGAGCAATTTTTTGGATGCTGGGTTCCATTGCTGCACCTTTGTGAAGTTGCTTTCACTACACTACACTATTTAACAGTCACATGAATCAAAATTTCAGCTTCATTTTAAACTTGAGGAATTTAAAACTAAAAGAATCTCTGTTCTTTTGAAAATACTACATTATAAATGCAGACTGCAACTCATAGAGGTCTTGGTTTCTAACCAACCTCTCTGTCTTTCCTGTGACTCTTGCTCCATTGTTGTCTCCCCACCCCACCTCCACCCTGGTGGTGATGGTGTTTGTCTTTAATCCCAGCACTCAGGAGGCAGGTGGATCTCTGTGAGTTCAAGGCTGAGCTACAGAGCAAGTGCCAGGATAGCCAGGGCTACAGAGAGGAACCCTGTTTTGCTTTAGCATGGTTGTGTCCACACCCCCTTGTCCTTCCTGTGACTTGCTCTAGACATGGGTGTGTTCACACCTCCACTGAGCTAGACCTCCTCTGTCCTTCCAATCCCACGTGGACAACTTTCTAGACTTTTCATTACACTTCTGGTAAAACACATCAAGAGCTAGAAGCCTTTAAAAAAAAAAACAAGAATTATGAAGTTCCTAAATTTCTTGTGGTGGAATTTCAACTTCACTTTTTCCAGGTGTGATTCATTTACTCATTCATCCATTTCTGACCCCAAAATATTTTATTTATAAAATGATTTTTGAAAGGTTTTGAGAACTTCATACAAGAGCACTTACTATCTTTACATCAGCTCCATCCCGCTCCTACCCCTTCTGTTTCCCACACATGGTCCCTCATCTCTCTTCTGTCTTCCACAAACATCAAGTTCAAGTTCAGTCTCCCCAGAGGTGAGCTTTAAATGTACCCAGCATGGTTATGATCAACTATGTCCAGACTTGTTGGTTCCGGTCTGGTCCAGGACCAACAAGTCTGCTAGAGGCAGGTAGGAGTCAACTGGCATACATTCAAGGGGATACACTTAAAACAGTGTGAACTAACCAGACAGATGCCCTCAAGTGTCAATACTGTAGCCTGTTCAACATGCAAGGATAAACCATGCATGACACGCCATCTCCTTTGCCTAAAGCCCCACCCCTGGCTTTCTCCCTCACTGCCCTCCTCTGACACCTTCCCCAGGATCCACCTAACTCTTCAAGGCCAGTTCTAACATCTGCAAGTGCTTGCACCATCCTCACTACCCATGTTGTTGATGGGTTTAGCTCATCCACTTTTACTTTTCAAAGATACACTTTCCGTGTCTTTAGTCCCACAGTCCATCATGGTGGGGAAATGCTAGAGACAGAAGCTTGGGTAGATGTTCACAGAGTGTTCTCATTCAGGAAGAAAGGAATGATAGTTGCTGGTACTGGCTTGCTTCCTCCTTTTCATTTAGTTTGGGAACCAAGCCCTGTAAATCATCCACTGTTGATCTCATCTACATAACCCTGCCCCCAGGCACACTCAGGGCCTTGTCTCCACCCCCTAGACACACCCAGAGCCTTGTCTCCGCCCCCAGGCACACCCAGAGCCTGTGCCTACCGATACACCTAGAGCCTGTCTCCACCTCCAGACACACCCAGAGCCTTGTCTCTGCCCCCGGGGACACCCAGAGCCTGTCTCTACCCCTGGGCACACTCAGGGCCTTGTCTCCGCCCCCAGGGACATCCAGAGCCTTGTCTCTGCCCCCAGAGACACTCAGAGCCTTGTCTCCGCCCCCAGGCACACCCAGAGCCTTGTCTCCGCCCCCAGGCACACCCAGAGCCTTGTCTCCGCCCCCAGGCACACCCAGAGCCTTGTCTCCGCCCCCAGACACACCCAGGGTCTGTCTCCTGATGATTGTAGATCTTGTCAGGTTCACAGTCAATATTAACCCTCAAGCTCTTTCAGAGTGATGACTGCAAGACAAAGCCACATCCATGCCACAGACTCCAAGGAAACTTTAATAAGCTGTCCAAAAAGTTGAAACAGTGTTTAAGAATAACTAAAGGGACTGTATGGTGTCCCCAGGAATGCCTCAGTGGAGAGCCGTAATTACCTCGTGAAGGCCCAAAGAGTGGGAGGGAGACTCTCCCGAGCCCAGAGAGAGAGCTACATGGAAAGAATCACCTAACAGGCATCTCGGAAGGTGGGCCCTTCTTCAGTGACCCCACAGGGGTGAAGCCAGAACAAACATCCCAAACTTATTTTCCTCTCGCTATGGTCACCTGCCAAAACAAACAGGAAGACAGAGGGCAAAGTGAGTTCGTGGGTAGAGCTCACTCAGGTCAGCTCTAGAGGCTGACAGAAAAGGGCGGGGCTCAGTTATGAAGAGAAGACAGGCCTCTCTTGCCTACTTCTTAATTTATAGACCCTGGTCATACAGCCGGTCAGAACCGGAAACAAGGCCATGGAAGAAAGATTCCACTGGAAATCATCTTGATTGTAACTTTTCCCAAGTGAACTTTGTGCTAAGACTACTGTTTGGGCAGAAGCGTCACCCCAGCCCCTGGAATCCATATATCCAAAGAGTCTGGGAGGTTTGGGTGGTAAGTTCCATCTCAAGCCCCCTCCCCTGGGAGTTGCCTCAGTCCAGACTCCACCTCCGATAAAGCCTGCCAAACAATGACTCCTCCCCAGAGATGCTCAAGACCACTCCTAGAGGGTATTTAAATTGTACCCCAGAGAACAAACACATGGTTTTCCGGTCTTCCTTCCCTGTCTCCTCTCTGAGGGGCTGGAGAGCCACCCAAGAGTGTTGGTATTCATTAAACCTGGGCTTTTTCTAATTCAGTTTGATTTAGTCTGATTTGGATTATTGCATTGGCTGAGAGGTTTATCAGGGCACAGCAACTTTTCAACTATTTGAGGACAACAGACAGGGTATGCACACTCTATCATCCATCTACAATCCATCGTGGTGAGGAAGGTGTGCTGCCAGAGCATGAGGAAGCTAGGCACATGGCATCTGCCCCCAGGAAACAGAGATGTGGATGCTATGCTCAGGTCTCATTTTCTTCTCTATTATTTAGATCAGGATCCCAGCCTGGGGACCAGAGCAACCCACACTCAGGCTGAGTCTTTCCTCCTTAATTAATCCTCCCTGGCAATGCCCTCACAGACATGTTCAGATGTTTGTTTCCTGGGTGAATTTAATTTCTATAAAGCCATCAATCAAGACTAACTACAAAATGGAATAAACCGTGCAAACTGCATGAGGATCGGGAGACCCAAGGTAGAGTCCTAACTTTGAAACTTTCTTCTGGCTCGGTTACTTTGGACAAGACCTTCCACTGCCTGGAGCCCAATTCCCTTGCACCTGTGAAACTCCAATTGCCTTGTCCCACCCTGCCATCCAGTGTCCCTTGCTGCAGAGCATGGACAAATGTCACCTTGCAGATGCACTGCAGCAGCCTGCCTGGGTCTTCACTTGAATCCTGAGGCAAAAGAAGGTGAGTAGTTTTCAGGTCAGAAATCAGGTTTCTTCCTGCCAATTCTTCACTCACTACAGTATTGCCAAGGTTTATTTCCTTACTTAATTTATTTTTAGTTTCTAATTTTGATTTATTAAAAATAATTCAAATAAAACACAAATAGAAGAATATACTTTTGTTAGAGGAGGGCTGCTAGTTAGTTCCCAGCCACTTAGCCCCCCAAAAATCACACAGAAACTGCATTAATTAAATCACTGCTTAACCCATTAGCTCTAGCTTCTTATTGGCTAACTCTTACACCTTAATTTAATCCATTTCTATTAATCTGTGTATTGCCACAAGACTGGTTTACCAGCTAAAGTTCCATCCGTGTCTGTTTCTGGTGGAGGCTACTTGACTTTTCTCTGACTCTGCCCATCTTTCTCCCAGCATTCAGTTTAGTTTTCCCCGCCTAGCTCTGTTCCCCTATAG
>LOJH01011202.1:13062-25775 GCA_001685095.1 Ellobius talpinus
TGGTGGCTCACAACCATCCATAATGAGATCTGGTGCCCTCTTCTGGCCTGCAGAACACTGTGTATATAATGAATAAATAAATCTTTAAAATAATAATAATAATAAAATGGGGGGCCGACAATGGATGGCTCAGCAGTTAAAGAGAACAGGCTGCTGTTCCAGGGGAACCAGTCACCAATATGGTAGATCACAATTGTCTGTAACTCCAGTTCCAGGGAATCCAATACCCTCTCTGGCCTCTGTGGTCGCTTTCATATGTGGTACATGAAGGCAAAACACCCATAATACTAAAAATAATACTAAATTTATAAAAGAAAAAAGGTCAGAAAAGAGGAGAACCAGGTAGTGGTGGCGCACACCTTTAATCCCAGCACTCGGGAGGCAGAGGCAAGTAATAGCTCTTGGTGAGTTCAAGGCCAACCTGGTCTACAAAGCAAGTTCCAGGACAACCAGGATTGTTACACAGAGAAATCCTGTCTCGAAACAACAAAACAATAACAAAAAAGAAACAGAAGAAAAAAATTATCAACAGGATTCTGAGAAGTGTGCAAACAGTACATTTCAGAGGGAAAATGTACTTACTAGTGGTGATAACTGGGTCTGGAGGAATGGCTCAAGGGTTAAGAGCACTCTCTATACTTCCAGGATCTGAGTTCTATTCCTAGAATCTACAACAGGAGGCAGCCTGCAACTCTAGCTCCAAGAGATTCAAATGCCCATTTCTCGCCTCCTTGGACATGGCATTCACTCATACATACACACACACACAGATACACATAAATTTAATAAAAGTGAATCTCTAAAAATAAAGAGGTTATAATTTAAACAAAGACATCTTCATATAGTATGTAGTTCTGAAGTGAGCTGGGCTCTCTCTAGTATGTGGAACAAAACAGGGTTGGCCTCAATAGCAAAGCCTCTCCCAGCACTTTCAGAGGAGAAGCATTTCCTTTGGAGATGAGATGACATCATCCACCAGTCGAGAATCTAAAAGACACTGTGGGACTGACTTCAGTGTTTGAAGTACACATATAATTTGTGGATGCTTGAGGCTAGCCGGATGTGCATTCTTCAGACAACTAGTTTTGCCTGAACAGGTCATAAACAAGGTATTTCAGAGACTCAATTCAATGCTTACCAATAACACAACTTAAACGTCTCACAAAGTAAAATACTAACTCTTAGAAGCTAGTTTCGGAAAAAACAGACAATCAAACAAACAAACAAAAATCAAGAGCCTAAGATTAAAAAAACAAAAACCCAACAAATTCAAAAACTAAAAATCTCTCTCCAACAATAAAACAATAAAAAAAACCTAGTTTGCTGAAATATCCAGAACACCTCTTTGCTCCCCTAATCTGGAATACTGAAAATCATTCTAACTATACCCTTCAGGCAGGAGGCACAGTATGTTCCCCAAAGAAGAACACTCAGAAATATCAGCATGCTTCAGTGAAGAGCTGCAGATCACAGTCAGTTCTAAGTGACAATGAATGTTAAAAGAAGACAGACAATGATACTGCCAAGGCCTCAGAAATCTAAGAGGATCTCAAGCCCGAGGCCAACAGAGGCTAAATAGAAAGACTGTGCTTCAAGAGGCTAAACAATAATTTAAACTTAGAACTGGCAGGGACGGTGTTGCATACCTTTAGTCCCAGCCCTTGAGAGGCAGAGAGACTGGAGGATCTCTGTATTGGAGGCCAGCCTGTTCTACAGAGTGAGTTCCAGACCAGCCAGAGTTCCACAGAGAAACTTTGTCTTGAAACACTACTACCCACCACCCTCCACCCCCTGAAACAAACAAACAAAAACACCTGGACAGTGCACTTTTAACTCTTGCACCCAGGGAACCAGGAGTTCAAGATCTGCCTTAGTACAAAGTGAATTTGAGGCCAGTTTAGATATATCAGACTGTCTCAAAAGAAAGTGGAGGGAACAGGATCTGGACCAAAACTACCTCCATAACAGTAACTGAATCAAAGCAATTAAAACCAAGCCACATGGCAAAGAAAAGCTCAATTTTTGTTTCCCAGCAAGTATCAATTTTCCTTTCACAGAACAGAAAAAGTCAGAAAAGTCAAGGGAGGGCCTAAAAATAAAAGCTCAAAAGTAGTTTGAGCCAGGTAGTAGCGGCACACACCTTTAATCCCAGCATTCAGGATACAGAGGAAGTCAGATCTCTGTGAGTTCGAGGCCAGCATGGTCTACAAATCAAGTTACCAGACATCTAGAACTGTTACACAAAGAAACCCTGTCTTGAAACACACACACACACACACACACACACATACACACACAAAAACCCACAACTTTGAACTGAGACAGCAAAATGGTGCATCAGGTAAAGGCACTTACCATCAAGCCCAATGATCTAAATTCAATCCCCAGAATTCCCACGGTAGAAGGAGAGGACCAACTTTTCTGCGGCCCACAGCCGTTTTCTGAATATGCATGCACGCCCTGGCAAGCTCCACTAGCACAGATCCACCAAAGAAATGCAGAAAACATTTGCTTTAGTTCCACCTCCAATCCTGTCACCTAATAGCCAGGAATGAGCCAGAGTCTACTAAGACCCTTTTAATAGCAGTCAGTCACCCTTGTCTCTAGTAAAACTCTCTAAACCTCAATTGCCTAATTTAGAAAATGAGGTGAAATTAAAGTTTTCTTCTAATGAACTTTTACTTTCAGTACCACAAAAGCAAATTTCACCATATTCCTTGCCACCAATATTTTGCCCAAAATTATGGAAAAAAAATCTGTCTTTTCTTTTTTTCCCCAAGACAGGGTCTTACTATGTAGCTCTGGCTGTCCTGCAACTTACTCTGTAGAATAGGATAGTCTTGAATTTAGAGATTAGCCTACCTCTGCCTCCCAGGAATGATGGAATTAATGGCTGGTGTCATCACAACCAGTCAAGTCTTTCTTTTTTTTCTTCTTTCGAGACAAGGTTTCTCTGCATAGCCCTGGCTGTGCTGGAACTTGCTCTGCAGACCAGATTAGCCTTGAACTCACAAAGATCCTCCTGCTTCTGCCTCCTGAGTGCTGGGATTAAAGGCATGTGCCACCGCTGCTGGTTGCCAGCTGCCAAGTCTTTTCTTAAAAGACCTGAGCCTTCTGAATTAGCCATAGTCAAGAGGCATTTAAGATTTTTTTGATAGATTGCCACCTCCCAATTCTATGTCCAAATCTGGGCTTTTCTTTTGTGATGGGGAGTCTCTTTTGCTCTATAGTCCTAGCTAGCATGAAACTATACAAACCAGACTGGTCTCAAAGTTGTACCAATACTCCTGCTTCTGTCTGAGTCCTGGGAATCCGGCAATTCAGGCATATGTCATCACACTCCACTCTGGATCTAACTATCTGGAGTTTTGCAGGATTAATATACACATACATATTCCAGGGTGGTAGAGCTTGACTAGATTATGCTTGCATTCCATCCCAGAACTTGGGCGAGGGGTGTATGTTAACAAAATGCATGCAAGGTTCAACAGAAAAGGTTTAGCTTTTGATTTCAAATCAAGTATCAACTGCAAACAGCACTTCCCTCAACCAGCAAAAATATAGGCAGCTGATAATGGAGCTTCCTTCACGAAGTCTGCCTGAGACAGAATTAAAAAAATAACTCTGCCTTTTCTTTCTTTCTTTTGTTCAGATGCTGGCCTAAAACTGAGTGACACTTCCTCTGAAACACTGAACTTGCTCAGTTTTTCTGACCTCCATGGCTAACTTCAAAGGCATGACTTTGGGGGCTCAAGAGTTACTGGCTGTTCTTCAGGGAGGGGAATTCAGTTTCTAGCACCTGCACTGATTGTTCAGAACCACCTGTAATTTCTGTTCCAAGATCCTATGCCATCTTCTGACCTCTGCAGGTCATGTGGCATACACTAACACAGACAGACAGACACACACACACACACAAAATTTTGAGTTGCTCTCCATCTTTCCCCCAGCAAATACTAGGATTTTCAGCTTGCCTGATCTGTTGTTTTCTCTCAAACTCTAACAAAATGGTCCCTGAAGGTCTAATAAATAAATAAAAATATAGCCCCTTTTATACAGGTTCTTGTCAATGAGAACTTAGAGCTTAAGTAATTTGTTTGGTTTTTTGGGTTTTTGTTTTGTTTTGATTTTTAGAGATAGCGTTTCTCTGTAGCTTTTGAGCCTGTCCTTGTAGACCAGGCTGGCCTCGAACTCAGAGATCCACCTGCCTCCGCCTCCCAAGAGCTGGGATTAAAGGCGTGAGCCACTACCGCCGGCCAAGAGATTTGTTAACCTACACTATGCAGAGATAAGCTGATACATTCTAGTTAGTCATATATTCTAAGAAAGGCCTCTTCTTCCCTCAGAACTCCGCTTTGGCTACTTCATCTATCCTAAAACCATTTCTGGAACAGAATGTTGGGCTTAGTTTGGAATAAAGAGAGATTCCCTCCACCTGGGTGACTATAGAGAAAACAGTGTACCAATGTTTTTATCTTTGGCAAAAAAAAAAAACCCACACAAAGAAGAGACAGAAAAAAAACTTGTAATTTTAATCTTCTTGCCTTTTCTTTTGTTTTAGGACAGGGTCTCATGTTACCCAAGCTGGCCTTGAACTCTCTATCCTGCTTTCTGTACCACCACACCTGGCCTTTCTTGCTATCTTCTTTATTTATTTACTTTATATGCACCATGTACATGCCCTTGCTATCTTCTTCATGCCATGTAAGGTAAGTATACTCAAAAATTTTAAGACATTTGAAGGCATACACAGGCTGCCAGAAGTAACTTTCCAGAAGTAAGCCTGGTCTACATACCAAGCACCAAGACAACCATGGCTACATAGTGAGATTCTGGCTCAAAGGAAAAAAACCTCAAAGAGAAAAAGGTTAAATGTCAGGTGGAGGTGGTACAGGCCTTTAATCCCAGCACTTGGGAGGCAGAAGTAGATCTCTGTGATTCAAGGCCAGCCTGGCCTACAGAATGAGTTCCAGGACAGTCAGGGCTACACAGTAAGGGGAAAAAAAAAGGAGGAAAGAGTTTAACTTAAAAGAATAAAATAACACTAGGCAGTGTCATCCACCTGTACTTCAGCTCAGGAGGCTGAAGCAGGAAAATTATAAATTAAGAGACCAACCTGAGTAGCACAGGAAGACTCGTCCCAGAAATAAATAAATAAGTAAATAAATAAAATAAAAAAATAAATAAAAGGTTGTTGGTGGCTCACTCCCTTATCTCAACTATAGGAAGACTACTGCAGGAGGATCACATCAAGTTCACAAAACCTTAATGAAATCTCGGCTCATAAAAAAGCAAACAAACAGAAAGAAAATACCCTTCTCCCCCTTATCTGGATTCTTATTCTGGTTCTTGTTATCTCTGTTCATACCACAAACCATGGTTTCCTATATGATCAAAGAAAAACAAGCTAATAAAATATTTAATAGCTTTCAGGTAGCACATATTTCAGCGAAGGTATTAATCAGAAGAGTTAGCAACAACCCTGGAGTGCACAGACAGCAACAAGTAAAACACACTATTTTGACACTTAAAGCTAACCTTCAAGTATACATACCAACTAATCTCAGATACTAGACATCTATAAAACAAAATACAATTATACCTGACACTGAGCCTAAAAAGTCATGGCAGAGAAAATATTTAAACAGAAACAATGACACTCTGAGAAGCCAAATGTGACTGAATTTACATGTATACCAGCTACCATAGCAACTACAGTAGTCTAAAGCAGAAAGTTTGACTGAAGGCCCTAAAGTCCAGGGCAGGTCCAGTAAAGACCTGACGTTCTTTGTTGTGGTTTAAGAAGTGGTAGGGAGATCAGGCTGGCAGGATGGCTCAGCGGGTAAGGGCATTTGTCACCAAGCACACAGGAAGTCTGAGGACCCATATGATGGAAGATTCAGATGGAAGGGTAAGGTGTCCTCTAGCTTTCACTTATGAGAACATACACGCACACATACATACACTCTTAAAATAAAAATGTAGTTTTAAAAATAGAAGGTCTGATAAAACACATTTGGCAGCTCACGCTGATAAAAACAAACAAAAACAGCAAACAAGAAACCAGAACTCCGTGTGACCAGACTAGGCCATAACCCTACCTGACAAGCCAGAGCTACACAGCAAACCCTGCCTCAAAAACAACCAGCCTGCCTGGTGGGGTGACACACAACTTTACCCCAGCAGCTGGAAGACAGAGGCAGGCAGATTTCTAAGTTCTAGGCCAGGCTGGTCTACGAACCAAAACAAACAAACAAAACAAATAGCTAAGTAGAGAATCAGTACAGGAGTGTGGGGTTATTCCCAAATCATTTTTGGTTTCGATAAAACACAACAGATGAGCAAGGAGTGACTATTCCACAACTGTTCTCAGGTGAAGCAGAAGGAACTAGAGCTCACAATCATCTAAAGTTTCAATTTTTTTTCCTTTCCTTTTGGGGAGTCAAATGTGATTGATCACCTAAAGTTTCAGATGTGTTTCTTTTGGGGAGTCAAATGTGACTTTAACCACAGAGCTCTCACTTCAGGGGAGCAATACACATCTGGGTATCGGCCTCCCTTTTTAACTTCTACTCTAACCTCAAATCCAGACTCCAAACACCTGGGGTGATGACTCCGCCGAGTTTCTTCCAAAACAGCATAGTCTACACGGAGAGTTCTAGACCAACTAAGAGGGCACCTTCAGACTGTCTCAAAACAACAACAAACACAAACTCCAAAACAGGAACTCTTGGCTCTCATTTCTAGCAAAAGCTGAACTTGGCAACTTGAATCCAAGTTACTGACTGACTGAAGAGAACAGGAAACCGGGACCTCAGACCCCTGAACAGATTGTCAGTCAACAGTACCTCATCAGGGCTGATTTTATGGAGTGGGTGCCATCATCCAAATAATGAAGACAGGGAAAAAACAAAAGGAAGGAATACGTTTTCTTTATAGACCAAACAGCAGAGCCCAGGTGGCAAACTACACACTTACTACCAATCAAAGCAAAACAAGCATATGATAACAGTTACCTTAAAATGAAATTCATTTACAAGTGTCTCCTCCAGATTCAAACATGGTAACTACTCCAATGGAAAAAATGGTAAATATCATTTAAGAGCTTATGGTTTTCCCAATGTGGTGAGGCACACCTGTAATCCCAGCACTTGAGAGGCAGAAGCAGGAAGAGCTCATGAGTTTGAGGCTAGCCTGCTCTACATATTGAGTAGCCAAGACTACAATGAGAGACCCTGTCTCAAAAATAAAACAAGAAAAAGAATGTTAAAAATAATCTAAGTAGGCATACTGGAACAGGCCTATAATTCTAGCACTTACAAGACAGACTAAAAAGCTCAACGCCATCTGCCATATGGTGAATTTGAGGCACACCTTTGATACCAGCATCAGGAAGCAGAAGCAGAGGATCTCTGAGTTCAAGGCTGGCCTGGTCTACAGAGCTAGTTTCAGGACAGCTAGGACTGTTATGACAGAAAAACCCTGATTTGAAAAAAAAATTGTTATGGATCTCTAGTGCTTTTAGAGGAAAGCCAAAAGTTACCTCTCCACAAAGCTGGAAGTGTCTATGACTGTTTCCTCTGTCTAAGATGAAATGTTTAGGATTTTAACTCAAGCCAATCCAAAATGGTAAGGACAAAAATCCCAGGCCTAAGAAAAAAAATCAGCTCTTAAGAAAAGCATCTAACAGGCAGGCGGCTTCTCAGGCAACAGTTACTGAGGAACACCACCGTTCCTGACAGCTTCTGATTCACCTCCCATACACATTTCCCTCCTACACACAATCTGGGGCTCCTCCTGCTGGGCCTTTCAGCCCCATGTCCATTAGTCTCCACTGCCCGGTTCTCTGAGGATTTCTTCGTCCATCATCGCGGCATTCCTCCAGTCCGTATCCTATTATGCAATATTCCCCATGGCACTAGGAGTCACACACCCTCCCCATCTTCCCGGCCTAACTGCAGGCCCAACTCGGGCTCTTCTACAATTCAAGCCTCTATTTCCTTCACCCTCCCCGCTTCAGGGTCTTCTGACCTTTACCCTCGCCCCCCTCGTTTCAAACACTTCGGAGTTCTCCTTGCGCGCTGGCTGTGGTACACTCCTGCAACCCCAGTCGGGAAGACACAGGCGGTCTTCACAAAACTCCCCGCCCCTTTCCGAAGGCAGGAGTCACCGAGAGAGTTAATCTGAGAAAACACGTCTGTGGCCGCGCTGCTGCGGGCAAGAGCTGAGGAGGAGGAGGAATGATGCATGGGGGAGACTGAGGGGAACCGCCACTCCCCAGAAAATCCACAATCCCCTCACTCCTCAGCAGCCAGAAGCCCCTCAGCGTTGGATCTATCGACTCCGCAATCAACAGAGGCTCCAGCCCACACGGAGACCCCGTCCGCCAACACTCCGTTGACGCTGTACCCTCTGACTAAGATCCTGGGCTCGAACCCGCGCCTGACGTACGCCGGCCAAGCCCTCCGCCACCCGGCTGTGCCCCCTCCACCCCTCCAGCCTCCATCCCTCCTCCTCGAAGCCCTCAACGACAGCGCCGCTGAGACCCAGTGCGGGCGTTTCCGTCGGCTTTCCTAGTGGCACCCATCCTTTCCCCCAAACTCCTCCAGGGCTCCCCAGTTGTCCAGTCTGTTCCTGTTACGGACAACCACTCGGACACCCCGGCTCCGGGCCCCTTCCCAGGAGTCGCTCCTGCTCCCGCCCAGCCTTCCCGGCCGGCTGCCCGCGGCCCCCCGGGCTCACCTGCGGTTCCAGCGGGGACCCCGGCATCAAGGGAGGAAAACCCGGCCGCCGCTGGCCCAGAGGAGGCGGACGCCATCTTGGCAGCCCCCTCCCCCTCAGCGGCCTCGCTCCCTTTCAATCCGGCTCTTCCTTTTCTCGGAATCGAATCTTCCCCACGTCTCTTCACAGAACCCGCGTTCTGCGGGCTTCTCAGGGGCGTGGTTCAGGCTCCAGGACCCGCTCAGGACCGCACCACCTGCCCGGCATGGGGAAGAGCGCCCGTCTCTCGCCCTCCGAGCAACTCCAACAGCTCTCCGCGAAAGCGCCCTTCTCCTGCCGGCCGCCTCGCGTCCGCGCCCGGGCGATCCGAGACAGCAGGCGGCGGAAGGCCCAAGAGCGAGCGAGCGCCCTCCTCCTCCACGACACAGCCTGTTTATCGCCAGCTCCGCCGCTCCACACAGGGTGGGCGGCCAAGGAAATCCCAGCACTGCGCGTGCGCACCGCCTTCCTACGGCTCCCTTCGTCAATCCTGAGGGAAGCAGAGCCAATCCGGAGGCGGCCGTGGGTCACGTGTAGACCACGTCACACCCTGAGGACGCCACTGGCGGAAGACTTGTGCCTACGGTGGCCCGGTAGGCCAATATAGGTTCGTGTCTTTGACCGTGTTGCGCTCAGTTTGCTGTAAATTCTGGCCGAGAATCAGCTGGACTGGGAAGGACTGGGCGCTTCGAATGACAGCCCTGGAAAGAACCCAGGACGCAGCTCTGGTGTCAAGTCCGAGATGCTAAGCACTCAAGAATTCTTCCAGCCTTTACTGTTTAAGGTGCGGGCTTGTGGGACCTTCCTTCTTAAGACATGAGACTATATCTGTTTTGTTTGCTTCAAACAATGCTAGACACGGTGACAGAGTTCAGTAAATGTAAAAATGTTTGATAAATAAGTCAGTGGGAATTTGTCAACAATATAATAACAAGAAAAGTAAGAAAATACACAAAAACAAAGTCCAAAAGACCTGTGAAAAAGACTACAGAAGTCGATCAGACTGTATCACACGATCTTCCTCCCATCCAAAGTCCTCCTTAGTGTCCAGTTGCTAATTATCTGTACTCCAAAGGGCACAGAATCACAGAGGAATTCCCTTCTAGCCTACCCTTCGTATGAACTCTGCCCAGTTTTAGCAAAGAACCGTGGTGGCTGTGCGTATCGTGGGACCCCTAGTGAAGACCTCTCCAACAACCTGAGTTGAAGAGCAAAGCCTGCTTCGTTCTTGGATGTCATCTCCTGTCACGTCTTTGTACAAGAGAGGCACTCAATAATTATTTGAGAAATAAATTCTTAAAAAGGCATGAAAAAACAACCTAAGGTGGCCTGGATGCCTATCCAGATGTTTTTTTGAAGGGAACCCAGGACCAGAGCATCCATCAAAAATCTCCCTTTCACTAACCTCTCAGATTTCTTTCTCTTCCTTCACAACCTAAAATCGTATTTTTCTTACTGCCATCTGCTGGCTTCTTTGTGCTCCCTTGGGTACTGAAAGCAGACAAACAGCTTTGTGAGTAGGTAGCAAGGAAATATTGTTTGTTATGCTATCCCTAAAACCTTCACCCAGCTGAACAGCACTGGAATTAGTGTGACACATAGGATCTGTCTCACAGGTCCTCGGTAAATACTGTTGAATAAATTGTCCATATTTCCAGAACAGGTTTTCAGTTGCCTGGGGACTGTCAAGACATCACATAAAAGTACCAAGCTTGATGACCCAAGTTCTATCCCTGGGTCACTATGGTGGGATAAGAGAAATGATCCAGATAGGCACTAATGGTGCACGCCTTTAATCCCAGCACTCAGGAGGCAGAGACAGGCAGATCTCTGTGAGTTTGAGGCCAGCCTGGTCTACAAGAGCTAATTCCAGGACAGCTAGAACTATTATGTAGAGAAACCTTGTCTTGGGAAAACCAAAAAAATTTAAGAAAATAGGGGGGTACAGGAGAGAATTGCTCCACTCAAGTTTTCCTCTGACCTCCACATACATGAGTGCACACACTAAATTAATTAAGTGCAAATTCACCTAATTGATACCATTTCCCAAATTGCTCTAAAAATCAGCTGAGGGAGACATTAAAGCTATTTCTGATTTTGAAATTGCAAATAGACCATTAAGACCTGAATGACTAAGACAGTTAGGAACAGAATTTTCTTCCTATAATCTTTATTTCAGCCCTGAAAGAAAAAAATTCATTTTACAGCTTCCTAGTCACCTTTCTTTCTACCTGAGTACCAGAAAATGGCCGCTGTAACCTGCCCACCTAATGCCAGTGTTACCTGCCCACTTAATGCCACTGTAACCTGTCCTGTCCACCTTGTGCTCTTCCTTTACGTGTGTCTCCCTCATAAGACTATTCTTTTTTTTCGGTTTTTCGAGACAGGGTTTCTTTGTAGCTTTGGAGCCTGTCCTGCAACTAGATCTTGTAGACCAGGCTGGCCTCAAACTCACAGAGATCCACCTGCCTCTGCCTCCTGAGTGCTGGGATTAAAGGTGTGCACCACCATCGCCTGGCCAAGACTCTACTTTTTAGAGAAAAGTGATGCTTTTCATTTTTACAGATGAAGAATGTAGACTATGCCTGGCACTCATTAAGTTCCAGAAATATGTTTTCTAAATATATAAATGGTGAGAAGGTGAAATTCAAAAAGTGGAATTAATAATTGGAATTAAGATATGGTGGAGCCATGCATGATAGCACATGCTTTTAATCCCAGCACTTTGGAGGCAAAGTCAGGCTGATCTCTGTGAGTCCAAAGCCATCCTGGTCTACATAGCCAGTTCCAGAACAGCCAGAGTTACATGTTGAAACCTTGTCTTAAAATAATAATAATAATAATTATTATTTAAAGATTTAGGTGTGGTGGTACATGCCTGAGGTCCCAGCTACTCAGAAGGTTAGGAGAGGAATATCTTCATTTCCAGAACAGCCTAAGCAATAGGCAAAATAGCATATCTTTGTCTCGAAGATAATTACAACAAAAAGGAAAGCTAGGAATGTTTAAGAAGCATTTTATTGTCTCTCTGCCCAAATTTCCCAGTCCTTGAGGTGTCCTCTGAGTCAGGGCGCTTCTCTTCCCCAGCAACATTCCTGGCATAGCAGGACTGGGGTGATGTGGCAAGGTGTGGACCAGGGGCAGAGCAGAATGCGTGGGCTTGGTTCTCCTGAGGAAATGGAAAAGGGTGTTCACCAGTACATACTTTCGGGAGGCAGGCATTTGGTGAGCTCAAAGTGGGGCCACCCATTCCCTCTGTAGTTCCTGTGAGTGCGCTTTATCAAAGCACCTCTTCCCTGCCTTGTACAAGGCCCTCGATTTAATTCCTGGCCCTGAAAAAAAAAACAATGGAAAAAAAACAGTCAAAGAATGAGTACCTATTTCATTTAGTTAGTCTTTCATTAATTACCTAGCCCCAGCTTTATCTCAGGCACTCAGAATTCCTAATACAGACAGATACAATCTCTCCTCAAGTGGGATGTACCTCAGTAGTTGAGTGCTTCCCTAGCCTTGGGTTCAGTTCCCAGCAATGAAAAAAAACACCCAAATGGAAAAAATTTTTTTGCTTCAACCTAGTATCATGAAACAGTCAAAAGACCAAGGCAGACCAGGTCAATACTGGCCTTGTTACTACTGTGTTCCAAAGTAGCTTGGATTACATAATGAGACCCTCTCTCATAAAACAAAACTCCGTGGGTAGAGTTATTTGCCATCAAGCCTGTTGGCCTGACTTTGTGTCCCAGGGTCCACATAGTAAGAGGGGAGAGCCAATTCCTAAAGTTGCCTTTTGACCTCCACATCAGTGCAGTGTTCCGTGCTCATGTGAACACAGACACAGTTTTAAAAATGTAATAAAAATTTTAAATATATTCTTTAAAATGGGCCTGACAGTGGTGGCTCATGCCTTTAATCCCAGCACTTGGGAGGCAGAGGGAGGCAGATCTCTGTGAGTT
>LOJH01011203.1:16133-26715 GCA_001685095.1 Ellobius talpinus
ACACACACACACACACACACACACACACACACACACACACACACACACGCACAGCGCCTGGCAAATAGCAGTGGTCTGATAAATCTCAAGATTCCACTTTTCTTTCCTCCTGTACTTCAGCTGTGGCTGATGGCAAGGAGATGTGAGGCCAAGCTGGCAGAAACAATGGTACATGGTCGAGGCTCTCCTTCCGGCTCCTAGATTAGCACTACCAAAGTCATTTCAGCTGCACCCAATCACCTCAATGGCAAGTTCTGTAACTGAGTTTGTCAGTAGCTGAGAAGATTCCTTTTACCTGGATGTCTGTGTGTTTACTGGCCACCCACTGTGAGAGAATTAGATCCCCACACAAGCACTCAACTTGTGGTAATAGGTGCCTCAGGTACCTGCACCCTGTGAGAGTTGAACAAATGGTAACTAGATAGCAGCAGTATCAGGCCTGTACCAGAAGTCCCTTTTGGAGATCTGGTTTTTTGTCTGTTTCTTGGTACTCCAACTGCACAGGCTTTATCACTTCTGTGTTGGTATGACAGAGTGATGGACTGCATATTGTTGATGAACTAGAGTGTCAAGACCCTGGACCCGGCCTTGTACTCACCTCAGTTTTCTCGTGCTTGGCTCTACTCTTAGTCTCCTGGCAGCAGTCAGCACCACTTGTCCACATGGCTGTCCATTGTTGTGCCTGCAGAGACGTTCATGACAATTCAGGTGCAGTCAGGGTGGAGGAACCAAGATTGCACCTTGTGTCCTTTGGCGTACAAAGAGCAACAACTTTGGAGTCAGGCATGGCCTTGAATGCAAATTGTCATATTTTCTCACTTCATTATTGCTGCTGTACTGAATGCCACCAGTGGAGTGGCTGTAAGCCATTTAATTCTCCATTCTGGAGCTAATATCTGAGAATCAGGGTGACAGGATGATCCACGGTTCTATTGGGACCTCTCTTGAGTTGTCTGTGCCCCAGCATCAGTGAGTAGGAGCTGGCTGCCTGGCTTCTTTTATAAAGGCCCCCCTGTCATAATCTAGTTACCCCCCAAAGACCTACCTAAAGTTCTACCTTCTTCTCTGCAAGTGATGTGATTTCACTCTGTATGCTCAATAAAACTCGTGTGTGTGTGCATGCGTGTGCATGTAGTGTAGACATATATATGACATGAAGTTATATGTGGACCTATCTGATCAAAAGAAAGGGACTAGCAAGGGAGAGGAGAAAGTAGAGCAAACAGGAGGGGTGAATACAGCCAATGTACATAACATAACTAAAATGTCAGCGTAAAACCCACTACTATGTAGAACACATATGCTAATAAAAATAAACCAATAATTATTTAGAGTACTCACCACTAAATACCATCACAATGAATGAGTAGGGCAACAATTATGTGCTTTTTTATGAGCTAAACCTTTAATTCATTTCACTAAGTAATGACTTCCCTTCCTTGGGCCTCCGTGTGTTCATCTCCCTGCTGGTTTTAAAGATCCGTTCCAGCTTTGGGATTTAGCATTTAATACTTACACTTTAAGCAAAGACTGTTTGTGAGCTATCTGCCCAACATGCCCTGTGTGTCCTGCACCCATCCTTCCCCCTACTGTGCAGAATCTTACCATGCACAAGAACTGTGAAGGCGGAGAGCTCGCCTGAGTCCCATTTACAGAAATGGAGACCTAAGCTGCAGAGAAAAGAAGGGTATTACAACTTGTACATAAAATTCCCTCTTAAAGGCTCCAGGTTTGAAGGCTTGGTCCGCAGCTAGCGCATGCAGTCATTGGGAATTGGCTGGGTCATGAACTGTTAGCAGCCGTGATGGATTAAACCATGGATAGAGTTATAATTTAAAAGAATTAGTAAGGGGGTAATGGAAATGAGATTCAGTTGGCTCAAGGAATGAGGTCAATGGGGACACTATCTGAAAGGTTTGTCTTGTTCCAGCCTCTTTCATCTCTCTGCTTTCTGACCGCCTTGACATGAGTAGCTTCCTCTTCCACACCCTTCTGCCATGATGTTTTCTGCCTTATCACAGGGCATGAAGCCAGCTCGCCACGGATTGAAACCTCTGCCACCATGAGTCAGAATAAATCTTGGCTTTAGATTGTTTTTCTCTGGCATTTTGTCACAGCAATAGAAAGCTGGAGCCCAAAAGAGCTGCCTGTCGGTAAGGGGTGGAGTCAGACCTGGAACTCTGGGTTGTCTGTCTCCTAGTTCCAGTATGTACCCCCCAATCTCTATCACACACACACACACACACACACACACACACACACACACACACATCTTGGAGAAGAAAGCAAAAGGCAACACATACCCTTACTTTAGAAATCAAGTTGTCAAGAGCTTTATTCAGACTAGAGAAGCACATTTCTAGGGAAGGCTGCCACCCTCAAAACCTAAGCTCCCCAAAGCAGCACCTACTGGTTAGCTTCTGTGGTCAAATAACAGAAAGTGGGGGAGAGCTGGCTGAGCAGCCAAGATGTCCAGGAGAGGGGAGAAAATACCACTCAGCAAGTACATTCAGCTCTGAGTCTAGTCTCACCGATTTCATTTCTTGCTTAGCTGAAGTTGTTTGGAGGGAAAGAACTGAACACAAGTCAGTGGAGAGATACAACCCTGGGGCTTTTCTCCAGGAGGCTGGGGTTAGCCTACCCCGATTTTCCTTATGTAATCTTTTGACTAAACTGGGTCAGTTTGAGTGACAGATTTCAAGCCACCTGTGCTTAGCAGGTCAAGCCAAGCCCAGGCTTCTTTCTCAGGATCTGCACATATCATCTTGGGACTAAAGGTCACTCAGAGCTGGGGATGTCTAAGCTCTGAGGCATATTGGATTTGCAGAGATTCACGAACTGGCGCTGGTGAGTTCTACCCACAACTCCCAGGAACTGAACTGGTGGCCTGCCATCCCAAATGTGACAAAAATAAGAGGGATAGTGATTGCCATCTTCTGCTGAGTGTTGTGGCTTTTAGGAGGAACTCTACACTTAACCCAATTCCCCTCGGGAGTTTTCTGCTCCTAACCCCAAGGCTCAAGGCACTCAAAGCACTTGCCAGAGTCACGTAGAAGATCAAAGCTGTGATTGTTTTAGAGGAATAATCCCCACAATCCCCCAATCAAGCTTCTCAGCAGTCACCTCCTGTTGTCTCCATTAAACTGTGCTTCCATTAAAATTAACAGGCTGAAGTCCTAACCTCCAATGTGGTTATATTTGGAGACAGGACCTTGAACGAGGTAGTTTAATGAGGTCACTCAGGCGGGGCCCTGATCCCACGGGACTGCTGTCCTTATCAAAAGATGAAGACACAGTAGGGCTGTGATGAAGTGGTCACCTACAAGCTGGGGAGAGAGACCTCACCAAACACCAACTCCTCCAGCTTGACCTTGACCTTTGCCCTCCAGAATTGGAAGAATGTCGATTTATTATTGAAGGCATTTCTGATGGGTAATATTCTGTTAAGGTGGCTCAAGCAGATTAAATGCCTTTTTTATATTCTTTATTGTGATAAATATCCATAAAATTACATTTAATAAGCCACTTTGCAGTGTATAGTTCAGTGATTTGGGGTACATTCACGCTGACACCACCACTGATGCCCAAAACGTTTTTCATTTTTGTAACACAAACTCCCATTCTCCCTGGCCCCAGCCATCATCATTCTACTGTCTCTCTTAGGAGTCTTGTCTATGCTAAGTACTTCGTGTAAGCAGACTAGTATTCTTTTGTGTCTGACTTGGTACACTTAGCATGTTTTCAGGATCTGTTCATGAAAACATGTGGCCTGGGTTAGCATGTCATTCCTTTTGAAGTAATGGAGTATTTCTTCATTGTGTGGCTGGGTCAGAATGGGCTTATCCACTCATCCATCAGTGCACCATTCTAGGATTTAAAAATACAAAGCAGAGACTGCCTCCAATGGATTCTTGACAAACCTTTGAAAGGTTTATTTACTTTATTTTGCATATGTATAAGAACACCTGGATATACGTAGGCACACCCCATTTGTGTAGGTACCCAAGTAAGACAGAGAGGGCACTGGGTCCCCCTGGAACTAGAGTTACAGGTGACTGTAAGCCTTGTGATGTGTGTGTTTGGGGCAGAACCCAATCGCTCTTGACTCCTAAGCCATCTTCTCCAGCCCCTGGTTCATGACATCGTTTGGGTGGAAGGCAGACTTCTTGCAATTGTATTTCGTGATTTGTTCTGTAGACTTCTGCTCTCTTCCCTTGTCACCACCCTGAGTGATGCAGCCTAGAAACTGAGCCATACCATAGCTCCTGCTGGAGTATCAACNGAATCCCTCCCCCATGCTTCATTCAGCCCTCTGCTGCCTCCTGTAGTCAGCCAAATGCTGCCTCATTTGCCTTCACAGAGCATCTAAATAAATTTCAAAACTAGGTATTAAAACTATATGCACTTATGGTATAGAGTGATATCCTGATGTTGGGTTGTGTGTTCATAGTGAAGTGGTTGCTACAGTCTAGCTAATTACCATGTTTTTCTCACTGCACCATCACCTTTGTGTGTGCAGGACATCAAGTCTCTTCCGTAGGATACAAGACAATGTGACCCCCCATACTCCATACTACTAAGTAGATCCCAAGAACTTGGCCATTCCCGCAATTCACAATGCTCCCTTGATTTGCATTCCCTACCATCCATGCTTGTCCACCAGAGACCAGTTCTGTAGGGTAGAGACTGTGTTGTGGCCAGCACTGCTTCCCCTGCACTTAACCAACATAGCAGGTCCTGAGTGGAAGCTGAGATTGTCCAAACAGTTTAGAAGCCCAAGGCCCTGAGGATGCTACCCAGCCAGCTGGCTTTCTGCTGTCAGCAAAGCTGACCCTGGCGTCTATACCTCCAAATCTACCATCCATTCCCTGCAGGTTCTGCCCAGCATACTGTTTAAAGGCTCCAGTCTCATTTCCTTGCCTTCCCATGTCCATGGGAGGAAGAAGAGAGGAGTCATGGAGACACCACAGAGCCGCCACTGGAAATAGACATGCAGAAACTTTGCTGGTAGGCCACGACCTCATGGTGATACACACATTGATGGAGATGGGTTAAATTAATATGTAAGAGTTAGCCAATAGGAAACTAGAGCTAAGGGGCCAAGCAGTGTTTTAATTAATATAGTTTCATGTGGTTATTTTGGTTCTGGGCGGCCGGGATGAACGAGCGGCCCCCTCCTCCAACACATCTTCCCAACCACACTTACCGTTGGCAAAACTGCCTGCCCTCTGGCTTTTGAGCCCATCAATCTGAGAGCCATCACTTCCTTAGTTACTGTAGCTGGGGGCAGTTTGATTGACTTCACTATGAAAAGAGGCAGACTCTGAAGCCATGGGTGGAATGACATGATATCCACTCTGCTCTCTGCTCCATTTTGGTGAGAAGATCATCTCTGGAGATATGAAGTCATGTGCAAATGTTTATGGAAGCTACAGGCACAGAATGTCCCCTACCCAGGTTCCCCTTAATCCACTGAATATCCAGGACCTTCTGGAAGCATGATTTTGGAATTCACTAGACTCCAGATCACACGCCACTGTTTTTATTACACAATATTTGTATCACACCATTTGTAATGCACAGCTTGTATAACATGGGGATGTCTCAGGAACTCACTCCTCTGTTCTGTCATCTACACAATGGGTACAGAGAGGCCCATTCTGAAGGTTGGCTGAAGGAACGCACCAAAGTATGCAGTGCAAGGCTTGTGCCTTACTAGGGTTCATAAACGACAGTGTGTTCTTGCTTTTATATCTTGCTGCTGTTTGTAAGAACTAAGTATAAGTCTCCTGTTGTTGTATTACTGTCAAATCAGGGGTTCCCTCTCCCGGAAAAAATGACTGATTCACCAAAATGACATATGTGGGCCAGAAATTGGTCAGAGAGATTTGTCCACCGTTCTCTTTGCCTTCCCTTTTTCTACATGGAAGCAGAGTCTCGTCCTTGGTGGGTAGAGCAGGAGAGTTAACGGTTGGTCAACTCAGTGTGACGACGTTGGCATCCAGCACCATCCCTGTATCCTGCACAGCCCTCAGCTAGCCTTTCACTCTTTCAGCAGAGGAAGGGAAAGAAGAGTCAAGCCCCCACTTTGCATCGTCCTCCTGGGGCTCAGAGAAGCAGGTGGAAGAGTTCTGAGAGGTAATACTAGGTCAGTCACCTGTGGCTGGGCTAATGTTCCCCTGGGGACTCTTTCCGCAGGGAACAGGGAAACCAGCCTCAAATCGTACAGTCTCCTGGGCAGGGAGAGTCTGATGGAACAATCTCACTTTGCAAACTGAAGGCTGGACCTGGAAGAGGTTCTGCTATTCCCTGTGGGCTTCTGCCTCCCAGGGTAGCAGGATATCGGCAAAAAGCAGGTGTGAGACATTGTCCCCATGATGATTATATCTAAGACTTCAAAGCATAACCATCTCATGCCTCTGAGAGCCTGAACTGGCCACGAGAGTGAAGTCAAGGTCAGAGCAGCACAGTCAAGGAGACTTCCGCTATCAGCCTCCTAGGTAGAGGTGAAGAAACTGAGGACAAAATGGACAAGATCCTGGAGCTCTGTACCCTCAAAGCAGGACCTTCTCTGCAAGGTGGCTGGGATACAGGATAGTGCGCTCTGACTCCTCCCACAGGTGGGAGCTCTCCAGCTCTTCACACCTCAGGCTCAGCAGGACCCCTCCCTCTTCAGCATCACCTGGTGAGCTTACCTGGGAAGGGACTTCTAAGTTCCATTTTCCTGGGCTCTTTTCTCCAGGCCTACACATGTCTCATTGATTGAACTCAAAGCTTGTGTCGTTTCTTAGTTATCTAAGAATGCTCAGCATTGAGCCCAAGGTCTGGCACAGGGGCGCTCAAAGGATAAGGAGAGGGAGGAAGAAAGAAGGGGAGGGAGAAAACAGAGGAAAGAGGAGAAAAGCATTAGCTCCTTCTACTCGAGTGACTGCCTGTATCCTCTACTGAACCCTTAGCCAATCTTTCTCTCTTCCAACTTCACTGTTTTTCTTAGATGTTCCTGACTGGAACTGTGAATCATCTTCTGTCCGTAACTTCAGCGTTATTCCCAGAACTACCCCTGAGCTCCAGCCCTTATCACTTCTTCCCAGTGTCTCTCCTCCCACACCACAGCCAGACAGGGGACTGTCCATCCAACCCTAATGGAGAAATCTCTTCTAGGCTTACCGACGACATGTGTACTGCATGCTTTCATTCACAAGTGTCTGTCGTGGAATTATCTCGGTATTTACTAAAGTGAAAGTTAGAAACTGGGAGGTGGTGGCACATGCCTTTAATTCCAGCAATTRGGAGGCAGAGGCAGGTGGATCTCTGTGAGTTTGAGGCCAGCGTGGTCTACAGAGCGAGTTCCAGGACAGACTCAAAAAGCTACAGAGAAACCCTGTCTCAAACACTCCCTCCCCATAAAATAAAGTTGGAGATGATGATCTAAATGTCAGTAAAAATAAATAGAAGCAAAATACATACAATTTTCTTTCATCTACTGATAGAACCTCTGAACATTTACTTTGATTACACACTACTTGGAAACGCTGAGTGAAGAGCTACAGGTATGTGCCCCATGGTTCCAATCCACAAACAGGTGTGCATGTGGAAAATGTAAATTAAAAAAGAAACAAACAACTCTCCTAAGTTTTAGTTGGGAGTAGGAGCTATCTAGGATTCATTCTTGCATCGTCTGAGCTCTTTCCCATTGGTGCTCCTGTTATTTACATCCATTGTTTTATTACTCTAGCTAAGACTTCAAGGGCTGTATTGAATAAGAGAGAAGAAAGTGGATGACCCTGTCATATTCTTGATTTTGTGGAAATGCTGTGAGTTTTTTCACACTTTGTATGATGTTGGATGTAGGTCCATCACATCATATAGCCTTTACTCTGTTGAGATAGCCTCCTTATAGCCTTAGTTTACTCAGGGTGTTTATCATGAAAGGATATTGGACTTTGTCCAAGGCCTTTCTTTTCTTATCAATATAATCATATAATGTCTATCCTGTAGTGTATTCTGTGATGCAGTACATCTATTGATCTGAATACATTGAAGCAATCTTTGATCCCCAGAATAAATGGAATATGAACATGGTAAAGAATCTTTTGATGTATCATTGAATTTGATTTGTAAGAATCTTATTAATAGTTTTTACTTTCATGTTCTTCAGGTAGATTTGTTAATAATTTTCCTTTTTGTTACGTCCATATTCATATGATTTTTTTAATATGAACTTGGTGGCATTCCCTACCATTCTGTTTTGTGGAATAGTTTGAAAAACATTGGTGCTAATTTTTCTTTAAAAATTTTGTAGAATTTAGCTGTGAAACGCCTCCCCCACCCCTATAGTCTTTTTTTTCCTAGTTGGGAGACTATTTTATCACTGATTAAAACTTGCAGCTTGTTTTAAATCTGTTGAAGTACTTTACGTCCTCTTGGCTGGTATTGGTGAGTTAATCTAGAAATGTGCTCACCGCTTTTAGGTCTCCAGGGTTTTGGAAGATAGATTTCCAGAGTAGACTAATGGGCCTCTAAGCATCACTGGTACTTGTTATAATGTCCCCCCTTTTCATCTCTTTAATTAATTTGGGTCTTCACTCTCTCTATTTTGGTTGGTTTAACTGAGGTTTGCGAGTCTTGCTTGTTTGTTCAAGAACAAACTCTTTGTTTCCTGGGGGCTTTTGTACTGTTGCTCTCATTTCCATTTCATTCATTTCCAGACTGGTGTTTCTGTTGTCTTTCCATATACGTGGTTGGAGGTTTGAGCTCTTGGTTTTCTCGGATACTGGGATGCGTCATCGAGATCTTTCTGATTTTTTTTTAAAATACAGCTATAAATTTTATCTCATAGGACTGTTTTCATTGTATCTCATGGGTTTGGTGTATTGTATATTCATCTTCATTTGATTTTAAAAGTTTTATGTTTTCTTTCCTTATTTCTTTAACGATCCATTAATTAATTTTAAATAGTATCTTTTTAAGCCTCCATGGGTTGAATATTTTCTGTAGTTTCTCTTCCAGTTGATTTCTTGTCTTTTTCCATTTTGATCAGATAAAATGCACAAAATTACTTTAACCTTCTTCTATCTGTTAGGAAATTTTTTGTGTCTCAAAACAAGGTCCATTTTAGAGAAAATTTTGTGGGCTGCAGGAAATATTGTATATTCTGTAATATTTGGGTATAATATTTTGTAGGTGCCTGCTAAATTCATTTAATCTGTGATGCCATTTAACTCTGGTAGGTTTTTTTATTTGTTTTCTGTCTGACCTGTCTACTGGTAAGAGTGGTTGTGGTCACCCATAAATATTCTGTGGAGATCAACCTGTGCCTTTACAACTAGCAGTGTTTGTTTTATAAAACTGAGTACATTTGCTTTGGTGTGTGTATTTTTAGGGGATTTCCTCCTTAAATTATCTTCTTTTTAACCTAATATTTTTATTGATTATTTGGGAATTTCACATAATACACCCTGATCATACTCACTTCCCAGTCCTCCCAGGTCAGCCCCCACCCTTGTGATTTCCTCCCAGAAAAAAAAGTCCACTTTGTGCTGCCCATATACTCACTGGAGCATGGTCAAACTCCCAGTGGCCAGCCCCTTAAAGAAAATTGAATCCTTCCCCACTCACCCCGACCAGAAGCCATCACCTGTGAAAAGCTACACTTCAGCATTCCTATTACAATTTGTTGGTAGTTTTGTTTGTTTGCTTGTTTGTTTTTGCAGGGGTTGCTTTTTCTAGACAAAAATTTCTATATAGAGGCCAGGCTGGCCTGGAACTCAGAGTTTCACCTGCCTCTGCCTTGAGTGCTGAGATTAAAGGCGTGAGCCAACATGCTTGGCTCCCTGTAGCAAGTTTTAATAGTTCTCTTCAATGGTTTCCTGTCTAGATGAATTTTTTGGGAGTGGGGGCGCATTTGCAGAGTCCTTCTGTCTCTTATTTTCAACTGTGAGTCTGCATGCGGAAAGAATCTTCCTGGCACTTTTGGCAGCATGGAGCATAGACTTCTACATGGTTTCTGGTGACAGCAGGGACCACAAACATCCATACAACTTCCAGCATCAGCACAGACAATAGACTTCAGCCTGGTCTCTAGAAGCAGTACAGACCATGGATATCAACACACAGACTACGGGTACCATAATGGCCCTCAACAACAGCCCAGGCCACAGATATCAACATGGCCTCCAGAGGCATCCCAGCCCACAGACATCCATTTGACCTTTGGTGGTAACCTGGACTATAGGTATCAACATGGGCTCCTTTGAGAGTATAGACCTCAGACATCCATACAACCCCCAGTCACAGCATGGACCACACATATCAACATGGTCATTGGTGGCTGCATGGATCTTAAACATCAACATGGCCTCAAGAGGTAGCACAGAGCACATGCATCCACCTGGCCTCCAAAGGCAGCACAGACCGCAGACATTCACAAGGGCCTCAGGCATTGACACGGTCTGGGGCAGCAGCATGGACCATGGATGCCAGCATGTCCCTGAGCTGTAGCACAGACCACAGATACCAACATGGCCTCCGGGATCAGTATGGATCATGGAGGCCTTTTGAGGAGGCCCATTCCAGAGAATGC
>LOJH01011204.1:5968-26713 GCA_001685095.1 Ellobius talpinus
ACACACACACACACACACACACACACACACACACACACACCCCAAAACAAAACACATTTGAAGCCAGGTGCGATGGTTCAGGCATGAATATTAGTATTTTGGAAGCAGAGGCAGGAGGAGCTCAAGTTTCCTCCCAGGCTGGACTAAACAAGATCCTGTCCCAAATCCCAAACCAACAAAAGCAGCAATAATAACACCAACACAGAAATAATAACACTAACAAAAAACAATAAGCATTTTACCAATTGAAATCACATATACTATGTTATTTGTAATCCTGATTTTAAGAAGGAATTTAATAGCACAAGGGATTTGGGCTTTCTCAAAAGAGCTTTGCCTATCACTCTCATGTATGTACTAATGTGCTTTGAACTGTTAAGTCAGTAAATATCCCTGTTCTTCTGCATTTCACTAACAACATGAAATGTTCAGACAAGATGTCATCTCGGGTCCCTTCCATGACTCCACTCTTTTGTCTTGTGGTGGCTTGCGCCTGTTCTTTCTTCCCTTGACAGATGTAAGCTGTGAGATTTAGATAGCTCGCATTCTGTACTCTTTCCATGTCCGTCATGGTCTGAGAAAGTGCTTTTCAAACAGTAAATACATTTGGGATCTCTTTCTGAAATTGATAATTAAAATGCAGAACAAAAGAAGGACAATGGTTTGGATGTATGCTGTTTTGTACCAAATATGTTTCCGGAAAAGTATTAAGGGAAGAAATGTTTCTTTCTAAATATATACAGTGGAAAAAAAATGAAATCCACTAACCTAACCATAGCAGGAATTCAGAAAATATGTGTTAATCACATGTAATTCAGCTTAATATTTGACCAAGGTGATTCCAGAGGGTTTAAAAATTTTCCTGTAAAATTGTTTTATGAGAAACTTTGTGATCCTCCTCTGCCTCACCCTCAATTCATCCCCTCCCTGCTCCCAGTTGCTCTGTGTTATTGATGGTCTTTGTGTGCTCAGCTCTGGCCGTATTAGTGGCCCATTACACACGCTTGTCAGTGTTCACACCTGGAAGAAATGAGCCTTCAGCCCCTCCCACAAAGTCCTTTACACTGAAGCTGAACTAGACCGCATGGCTAGCCCTCACGTTTATCCTTTGGCTTCATCCAGAATCATCTCTTTCTGCTCCCATCCTGTCTCTCAAAGTAACCTAATTTCTGAGATTTCTAATTTCTCAACTTTGAACTCCTTTTTTTATTTTGTGTCTGGATTATGTGTTATAGAATCTGTTTTGTGCTTGTCTATAATACATAAACCTGGAGCTTGCCTTTGTGTCTATTCTAGTGTCCTCAAATAGTGTTGTGGGCATAGAGAGGTACCCAAATGGCATTTAACTATTCAGTTAAAGACCAATAACTGTCCCCCAGTGTTCATCCCTCCTCCTTTCCAGGGTAATTTCCCCTACATGGAGTTTAGAGTTTAACAGTACATGTGGACACTCACCTAGTTTCACATTTGTAGCCTTGTTTGCATCTTCCCATGCTTACATGACTAAGTCAGACTATATAAAAATGCTACATGTACCTTTTCTGTCACCTCCTAAAAGGATGTTGCTTGCTTCCAACTTCCTCTATTTCCCTTTTCCTGCAGTGGAGGCTGTTGAAACGGTATCGCTGATTAGGATGTGAAGAACATTCCATGAAAGGTGAAGTGAGAAGAACTGAAAGGGGAAGTGGACTAGGGAGGAGGTTCAGTAGGTAAAGTGCTTGACACAAGAGTGTGAGGACCTAAGTTTCATCCCCAGGGGTGACTTAAAGCCAGGTGCAATAGTGCACACTTGGAATGCCAGAAGCTGGGAGACAGTGACTAGAGAATCCCTGAAGTTTGATTAATGAGCAAATAATAATGAGACCTCCATTTCAAACAAGATGACATCAGAGATTGTGCCCACCTTCCACGTGCAAGCAGTAGTATGTGCATGTGTCTATATTCGTGCACGCGTGCGCGCGCGCACACACACACACACACTCACACTCACACACACACACACACACTCAAAAGCACCCTCTCCCCCAAAGAGGGAAGTGACCTGGTCCCTGGATGACTTTGTGTTATTGTGAATCCAAACTGTTGCACAGCCTTGCAGTCTCTCTTGGATGAATAACTGGATCAGTATGGACCTGGGTTATCTTCTGCAAACAAGCGGATGACCGACGGCTTATTTAGCTGGCAAGGAAGTATCACACCTGCCTGAGAGCGGGCCTCAGGGAATCATGTTTCCAAAGCTGTTCCAATCGTCAACAGGCACTGTCTTTGCTTTCCTTCCCTTTCATCTCTGCACTGTTAACTCGCGGTTGGCACACCTGAGCTAGCACAGTGCCGTGGGCTTCTGTGCTCCTAACAGCCATCCGGAGTCGGGAAAAGAACACGCACTTTATTATCTCCTTCAGACAAACTTCTTGCCAAGGGTTTGTCCCCACTGGGGACTGCTTTGGTGATGCAATAGTGAATACGAGACTCATGAAGGGCCCGAACTCACCGAGTTTACATTCTAATGTGAAGGGTGGCCATTGGGCCCAATAACCAACAGTATAACATGAAAATTCTCTGAGGAAAGACTAACAACAATAAAGAGATAGAACTGGAGGCTGTGGTTGTGCAGGGCGCTTATTTTAGATACAATGGCACAGGGAGCCTTTCTCTTACGAGGGCATTTCAACCGAGGTCTGAGCCATACTTGAAGTGGAGATTAGAATGGTGTATACCTGGTGTGGTCTAGATTCTTCTAAAAGATGAGTCTGGAGAATATAGTCAACAAAGAGAATGCCACGGAATGGGGTCAGGAGCTGCCCAAGGCTTTGAAGGACCTCATATGGTCGGCCTGAGTCAAAAAGTGGTGTGAAAAAGCCTGTATTTTGAATGGATCCTTCTGATAGGGGCTATCTTAAAGGGCCGGGAGTGAAAGCACAGGGGCGATTAGGCTATTCCGACAGGAGAGGTGGTGTAGTGGATAATGGAGCAACTGTGGAGGAGGCACGACTTGGTGTAGAAGGAAAAAACTCTAAACTGTTACCATGAATTCACCAGTAGAATCAAGTTGTAATGTATGTGGTTAAAACAGGAAAAGCAACATTGTGTAGCGATGAAGGTCTTATGCACTGCCCACCTGACCTTGATTAGTGACCCAGATTACTGTGTGTAATTCTGAGTAAGAGTATGCAGATATGGAATGAGTTGTATATGGCACTAAGGAGTTGCTTATTGAGTCAAGGTGCCTAGAGCTGCTTGGCCACTACCGATGACTTCACGGACCAGATTGAGCTGATCAGCAACTGTCCCTTCAGTCAGAATGCACCTCTCTCAATTCACAGCCATACAGTTACGAATTTAGAATACAGTTTTCAGTTTTGTGCTTACTAATTCCGGTGCTATAGTATTGTTAGGTAGGCTGATGACTTTTGAGACATTGACTTTGGAAATGAAAAAGAAAATGTAAAGCGTGATATTCTAACCTAGCCACAAACCCTTTAATCAACAGTGGTGACCTGCCTGCACGATATGCTTGTGCAATAGTGGCACAAAAGTTGTGGGCGTAACCAACCACTATCTGGTTGTAGTTAAGGGCCACTCCATGAGATAGAACTCATGCCTCACACCATTCAGGTGGCCAAGATCCTGATACAGCATAGCCCATGAACCTAGGGGAAAACCAAATGCTATTATTCTGCTAAAGGAACACGATGACAAAATGACTCCCAGTGACATTCTGCTATACCCATAGATCAGTGTCTCACTCATCAGAGAAGCTTCCTCCTGTTGTAGATGGGAACTAACGCAGAGACCCACAACTGGACCATGTGCAGAGATTGAAAGAACTGGAACAACATGCAGTCCCAGAGGAGATGTCTTCATCAGACCTCTTCTCCCGGGTCTCAGGTACTATGAGGAAGAGGAGGTGGAAAGACTGCAATAGGCAGAGGGGATGGAGGAGACACCAAAGAAAGAAGGTCTTCTAAACCCAGCGGAATGGGTCTACATATGAACTCAGACACTGAGGCAGCAGGCACAGGGCCTGCACAGCTCCAAGTCAGGTGGGGTCCCAGAACTGAGAAGAGAACCAAATGTGAATCCCCGTTCCTCTAACCCAGAATCTATCTCCAATTGACAATTGTGTGTGTGTATGCATATGTTTCTTGGTGCTTTATTTTTTTTGTCTGTTTGCTTCATTTTATTTTTTGCCCTCTTTTGGATATCTATCTATCTATACATATATGGAGAGAGAGAGAGAGAGAGAGAGAGAGAGAGAGCGAGCGAGCGAGAGAGCATTTTGGTGGGTAGGACAGTTAGGAAGAGATGAGGTAGGAGAAACTGTGATCAGATTATAGCATATGAAAAAAAATTTAAAAGATATATTTTAGTCAGCTTCATTTATCAGGGTAAATATTTTTTGGTTGTGTTTCCTGAAACATCACATATTTTTTTTCTTCTCCTCTGTATAGAGGTTTCAGATACCTCTGAGTCTGTATTGGGTACTAAATCTGTGAACAGCTGACCTATGTTTTCAGGGCAGTCTGCCCTACAACAAAAGAATTTGTGATGTGCCATCAACTGTTTTCTGGGCTAGCTTGAAGGTGGGTCTCTCTTATTAACAAAAAAATATCAATTTAAGGGAATGTCTTTTTTTGTTCTTTATCGTATATGTATGTGTGTGGGGGCATAATTTCAGTTACTTCAAAACCTTTTTAAAAAACTTTAAATACTTCTAAACTATAGGGGGAATCCCCTCCAGACTGTGTGTACACAGTCTATGAATAGTGAAAGTCTTAACGCAATACAAATCTTTCCTTCCCGGTGATGACTGGACTAATATTCCAATCCTAGAGACCCACAAGCCATTTGGCTGAAAGTCGGTCTTTAAAACTTTGTCTCTGGGATTAGGATTTTGTGAAAAAAAATCTCTTTCTTCATTCCTGCTTAGATTCTAAAATAAGACAGAACTTAAAGAGAAAAAAATTTCTTATCTTTTAATATGATATAAAAATTATCCCAAGTTGGGTGGTGGTGGCACATGACTTTAATCCCAACACTTGGGAGGCAAAGGCAGGAAAATCTCTGTGAGTTCGAGGCTAGCCTGGTCAACAGAGAAAATTCCAGGACAAGCTCCAAAGTTACAGAGAGAAACCCCGTCTCAAAAACCAAAACAAGACAAAAAGCCAAAACTCCCCCCCAAAAAACCCAAAAATTATCCTGAATGACACTGCACCATGTGTAAATTCATCATTACAATATTGTTTTAACTTCCACAGAAAGATAAAAAGAACATTAAATTGCAAAAAGACTATTGGTTCCCTACTCTTCTGCCAAATAAAGATGATTTGCTATTGTAACAACAACCTGAAGCATCTTTGAGAATGTATATTTGTAACTTGAAAATTTAAAGTAACAGAGTAATAGGGGATGTTTTTCTTTTGAGGTTTGATTTTTTCCCTGCCCTGCACACTGGCCTTGAGAGACAGGGTCAGTTGTGAACATTGCACACGCTGAGATCTGAGGCCCGCTGAGATCTGAGGGTGGATGGGGCATCTGACTCTGCTCTCTGTGTGGTCCCTCTAGAAATGTCTGTGCTGGGAACCACTGCTTGGGCCGGGCCCACTGAACCACACACAGCATTTCGAGTGTGAAGCGAGGAAGGTGGCTGGCTGGCTCTTACATGAACTTCTGACTTCTGGGTTACTCGGCTTCTTTTCCTTTCCCTTCTTGGTTGGTTTTCCTCCCACTAACTTGCTGTGAAAACACTTTTCTTTGAGAATCACTCACTTCTTTGGCTTCTCTTCCTTTATTAAGGGGGCAGGTGAGGAAAAGAAAATAGGATTCCATGAGGGTCTTTTTAAATAAGGCTCTCCCTTGGTAACCCTGTCTGCCTTGGAACTTTCCATGTAGACCATGCTGGCCTTAGACTTGCTATCACCTTCCTACCTCTGTCTCCTTAGAGCTGGGAGGACATGTATGTGCCACCACACCTGGAGATCAGTGGCTTTTTCTACCTTTGATTTGTTTTTTAGTACGTGTGCATTTTTTGTCCCACTTAATTTCTTCCTCCTTCTTGTTTATTGTAAGGTATTTTAATTACGTCTTGCTATTTAACATTTTAGAAAGCACTTTCTCATAGTTTAATTCAGGTAATCTACATTTTGTATATGAGGAAACTAAACCCCAGAGGGGTTTTATGTAAAGTAGAAAAGACTGTCTCACGTCTCGCAGTTTCACAGACATATTATATTCTGGTGTTTTCTGATGCATGCCAGCAAGGCAACATAAACAATCAGAGCAGAATGAATGATATAACAATTCTTGTGACTTAAAAGGAAGACATTTCAACTAAGAATAGTTGTGCCGGCTCATAGAAATCAATTTTCCACTTTTAAAAGCATATGAGACCCAGAGAGCACACAATCTGATAAATGCAACTTTGCTATAGAAATTTGATGAGTGCTGCCATCAGGGTTAAGTATTTCCCACCCTGAATGTCTAGATGACTTGTAACAATCTCCAGCTGTCTGCCACCATTTCCTTCTTTGGAATTTTTCTAAACTGGTGGGAGTAGTTCCCTACTACTTCTGATTTTATTTTTATTCTTCTGGGTTGTAACTTACCTGAATAATCATTGTCAAAGTATCATTTAGATGAGAAGTTTCTACCGATGCCTCTGGGTGCATCTTTGGTTACATTTGCTGCAGACAAGTCGGTTACATTACTTATAAAGATGACAACACCGTCTCAGTTGATTTTCTTTTTCAGTGTAGAATAAAATGTCTTTCCAGTATGCCTTAATCAATCATGATGCCTAAAAGCTATGATAGCCACTCCGCCACTTCCCCAACTCAGAGAGCTAAGCACATTCAATTGGTCAAAACCAGCCAAAAGGCTCCCAAAACCAGCCCTAAAGGTCTAAGGACCATGGATTCACAAAATGTGGACTTACTTTCATTATTAAGAAGGATAAAGAATGTTCATATTTCAGGATTCAAGGGCAAAAAGAATTGTTGAAGGCTAATAAGACCTCTGGACTGGATAGGTGAAACTCTCCCAGGGCTACTAGGAGATTTTTAATGCACAGGACTGTGGTTTCTCAACCACAGACTCATGAAGTTCAGTTTCAACTCCTCTATGAAATCTACACAGCACTGCCTGTAAAGCTTCATCTTCTGCCCTTTGATGTGTAGTAGATCTGATTAGATGGCCGACTCTTAAGGTCAAGAATCTTACTGCCCACACAGAACCGGGAACTCAAAGGTATTTATTATTAACAACCAACCAATCAAGATAACTGATAACTGGCTATAGCTACCTCATATCTGGCACAATGATTCCAAGATAGTTAGCTATTATGTAGCTAGATTAGAAACATTAGAATAGTATTCCCTTTGTATTACAAATAACATTGAAATTCAAAAATCATGAATCCTTCCAGTAAGCTGCATATGATGCATTGTGAACATATACTATCATTTTTTAAGCAATTCACAAAGGGTAGGTATTTATGGAGCAATTTAATTGTTATAATTAGACAAAAGACACCATTTATCTACCTTTAGAGATGGTAAATTGAGCTTAAGAAAAGTTTAGATAATGCCAGTGCTGGTCAAAAGAACATAAGGCAGAAGAAAGCTTGCCGGAAATGTGGTTGTGGATTTTTCTGGTTCTGAACATATTACTGCACTGAGAGGACAGTAGGGGGAGGTGGCATTTAAATACATGCTAGTTGGGGTTATCACAGTCCGACCTAAATTAACCAGGATGCTCATTATCTGGGAATTTCCTATATACACATTCTTGATTTTCTCCTCCTACCCACCGACTATCTGAAGGCCTTCTGTAATGGAGCCCAGAGTGTATGACGAACTCTGGGTAATTCTGATGTCAGTAGAAACCCTGACCTATACAGTAGAAGTCTTCAAACTTTCCGGGCATCAGAATCACCGCAAGAGTGTATTATAGGCAATTTCCTGAGCTGAGTCTCGAGAGTTTCTGATTTACTGGTTGGGGAGGGCACATGATTTTGCATTTCCCAAAGCACAAAGGATAAATTCAGATGAGGAGTACATTGTAAGATGGCTCATGATGCTGCTGTCCAGGGAGTGCATTCTGAGAACCATACGGAGAATCTGTCAATCAAAAAACACCACCACAAAAATCTGGCCAAGTAATTTGGGTGATAACTGTACACATAAGAACTATTCTTGAACTCTCCTGCCCCCCCTAGTTTTAGTGGTCTCCTAATGAGTCTCTCTGCTTCCATAATTCTTCAGTTCAGTCTCCACACAGAAATCAGATACATCTTTTAAAATAAGAAATCATATTGTTTTACTAGCTCCATGCATCTATCTCTGCATCCAACAGCTTCATGCTACTCATACTGAAACCAAGTCCCCTGCAAGAGCAGCCAATGCTCTGGATGGCTGGAACATTTGCCTGTTCTAGAAGTCACCTCCTTACAGAGACTTTCCTTATCACCCCTTGTTACTTTTTATCTAAATTATGTATGTGGTCTTCACTGTCCTTGACACAATTTGTGAGGGATCAGCCTCCCTGTTCAATTTAAATTCCTCAAAGGTAGAGACTTGAATAGCTCATAGCAAGTCTAATGTCTCCTTCATTGGCTCCCAGTAGCCACCTCCCCCCAATACACACATACTCCACATGTTGAGTGGTGGATGCAAAAAACACTAAGAAAAGAAATGATAGCTGGGTGGTGGTGGTGCACGCCTTTAATCTCAGCACTCGGGAGGCAGAGGCAGATGGAGTTCTATGAGTTCAAGGCCAGCCTGGTCTACAAGAGCTAGTTCCAGGACAGATAGGACTGTTACACAGAGATACCCTGTCTTGAAAATACAAAAACAAAAACAAAAAAAGAAAAGAAAAGAAGAGAAAAGAACAAAAAAAGAAATGATAAAATTAAGTAGAGAAATTTGGACATCTATGTATCATGGGAGTTGGGGAGGAATGTTACAGCAATACAGAAGAAGAGGCAGAGGGAAAACTTTTTAGACAGTGTTCTAATTGCCAATAATATACACACAATGTAAAATATTTAATTTTATATATCCAGCTAGATGTGTTTGAGTTCTAGGTGGGGGATTTAAAAACAATTGTCAGCTCTATGTGCACAAGGGACTGTGATAAGACTGAAGAACATGATGATTGTTCATGGGCATGGTGGCGTTTTCACTTGACAAGCAAAACTTTGCGGGTATTATAGTTTACTACGGTTCTTCCTTTAAAAAAAAATCTCAAAAGACAGGCAGGACAGTTCTCCCCATTTTCAGCAATGTGGTGAGCGAGTAAAAATAGCAAGCGTGGATCACACTTCAGAATTCTTGGTGGCATCTCTCATTCCAAATTTCATCTGTAATAAAAGATGTCTACTATTTATGTGGAGGTCTTCAAAGCCAACCATAATACAAGCAAATGGTTCCAAGGAACAATGGTTACTTAAAAGCAGACCTCCCCAGAGCCACTCATGTTTCTCTGTGAGTCGACTATTTGATTCCAATAGCACTAAAATCTGGGAAGGTTTTAAGATGCAAGCTGGAAATAAAGACTTAACTTCAGAATATTTCAAATGGAAACAACTGCCCGGTATAATCAGAATTCCAATCTAAGTTTACTCTAACGTGTGGATGCCAGCAACAGACACCATCTGCCATTAGCTCCTGAGGTCTGAGCCCCGCTTTGAGAGCCAAATGCAGCAGAATCTTTTGTTTGCCCATAAAGGAAGAACATGAAGTCCTCAGCAGGACGGAGGGAGCAGAGTTGGAGGAAGGCATGTCGGTGCCAAATGCAGCGATGGCTCAGGCTCTTAGAATTCGGTCAAGAGCAATCGGCCATCGCTGCCTTTATCTATTAAAGCAGGAAACAGCTCTTCCTCCACCGATCCCAGGATCCTGGGTTTCCTGCAAAATCGGGCTCATGAAACAAGAAAGAGCTAAAATGGTGTTTGCATTTCATGACAACTCAAAATGCAAGCTGTCGATTGCCCGAATCCTTTCAACATCCTGTTATCTGGTTCTCAGGAACGTCCTGGAAGATGGGTAGAGTGGTTTCAGCACTGTTACCTAAGGCCCAGCGACTAGCACAGCCAGGTCAGCGTGTCCTGGGCTTCTGGATGTAGGCACTGTGCACCTCTCTCCAGGAAACAGACTCCGTACATTCAGGAAAAGGCTCTTTATTTCCTCCCACTCTTTCTAGTTCTAGCACAACACTCTGAGTACATGACTGAAGGGCTGGATGTGCCAAAGTGTGTGGCATCATCAATGTCCCTGCATGTCAAGAATGAGAGAGGGATACCATTTCCCATGATAGCATGTTTTTTTTTTTTTCTGAAATATTTGCCTCAGGGAAACACTTTACCTTAGAGGCACACTTAAAAAACAATTAACACCACACGTAAGTATCTCTACGTTGTCCACTTTGGCAGTTTTGTTAAGCTTCAGCCATGGAGGAGGGGCAAAGCCCAGCTGTCTGCATAGTTAACTAACTGTCTATAACTCTTAAGTGACGTCAACTAGGCAAGCGATGTGCTGCGTAGTTAGAGTCAAGGGGAAGGATGATGACGTGGCTTCATTAGCATGATTTTTAAAGATGTTTGTGGTGGAATTTTCTTGTTGATGCTATCTACAGCAATCTGTTTGGCTATAAAGAGACAACACTGAGCTAAGTAAGCTGGCTGGAAGACTGCTGTCTCATCAGTGATATCTTCGCTGTCATAAAACTACGTACATACTGACTTCTGAACACCCGTGCCAATCTGCATGGATGGCAGTTTATTAACACGGGGTTTAGTATGTATTTTCATTTATAACGGGATTAGCAAAAGTTCTGGGCCTGTCGGACCATGTCAGACTTTACTCTTCCAAACGGTGATGGTGCCTTTCTCAGAGGCAATGCATAGGGAATTAACAGTCCATATACCTGAACCCCTAGCTCCTGGATCTACAGTTCTTGCCTTCTCATGCATTCCTTTTTATTCCCCCATGCAGAGAGACACAGACAAGGCCCCGGATGCATACCCAGCACCGAATGTCTCCGTTCCCCTTCACTGAGTTAAAGGTATTTGATCGTGCAAAGTCCTGCCTGCACTTGGTGACTTTATATGATGAGAAGAGCCCAGGTGAGCCGTGCACACATAGCTCCCGAGTCTCCTTTTCCCTTCCAAGCACAGCTCTGAAAAGTTGCTGCGAATGTCAGCTGGGAACTGAGCCAAGCTCTTAGCTCTGATGTCAGCCACCTTCTCTTTCTCTTTATGTTCTCTCATCTTCTGCTAGTCAGGATTGATACTTTCTACCTTTACGAGTTAAGAGGATGGAGTAGGAGCATTTACAACAAGAGCATTGACTGGTTGAAAGCTACCGTTTTTGCTTTAAGACTATTATTCTTAAAATTAAATTTATTATTTTCATATAGGCATATATTTTATATTGAACATACCCCCACCCTCTCTCTGATAGTCCCTTCCTACTCCCCTTTGTCCCTTTTGTTCCTGAGAACAATTTTACTTCTGCCATCATTTTATATACACATACTACGTATACATACATGGTTGTTTGTGACTATGTAAAATCTAGGACCCCCCAAATGAGAGAACATACTTGTCTCTCTGAGACTGGCTTAATTTGCTGAATATGATTATCTAAAGTTGTATCCATTTTCTTGTAAATGACATAATGTAAACAAAATGTAAACTTCATTTTTCTTGGTGGCTAAAAACCATGCCATTGTGTCTATTTGCCACATTTTCCTTAGCCACCTCTCTCAGTTGTTGGCACCTGCATTGCTTCTGTTACATGACAATCGTAAAAAATGTGTTGAAAATAACACAGAGGTGCAACTATCCCTGTGTTACACTGACCTAGAATCTGTGAACTGATACCCAGAAGTGGTAGAACTGGGTCATATGCCAAATCTAGTTCTGGTTTTTAAGAAACATCCTTATTGGTATTCACAGAGTGGACCAGTCCACCTGCCCATCAGTGGTGTGTAAGTGTTCCTTTCTGTCTGCATCCCTTTCAGCATTTGCTGTTGCATTCCTTCCTTTTTTTCTATTTTTATTTTTAATTATTAAAACATTTTTATTATTAAATGTCTTACTATTAAACATTTTATTAAAAGCCTTTATTATTAAAAAAGCTTTATTTTATTTTAATTATGGGTGTGTATGTGTTTGTGTCGGGACGTGTGCGTGTAAACGCAGGTGCCTGTGGAGGCCAGAAGAAGGTACTGGGTCCCCTGGAGCTGGAGTTATAGGTGGATACAGATGTAGGTGATGGGAGCCAGACTTGTGTCTTCTGCAACAGCAGAATAAGTTCTCAACCCTGAGTTATCTGCAGCCTTTGTTGCGTCTTTTTTTATCTTAAAAATTTTAATGAAATTTGTTTCATACAATATATTTTGATCATGTTTAACCCTCCCCCAACTTTTCCCAGATTCTTCCCATCTACCCACTCATCTTTGTATACCTCATCTGTCTGTCCGTCCATCTGTGTGTGTGTGTGTACTCATATACTTGTGTGTGTGTGTGTTACTCATATGCTTGTATGTGTGTGTACTCATATGCTTGTGTGTGTGTACTCATATGCTCGTGTGTGTTACTCATATGCTTGTGTGTGTATATTCATATGCTTGTGTGTGAAGGTCAGAGGACATTTTTGGTGGAGTTGGTTCTCTTCTTCCACCATGTGGGGGCCGGGGATTGGATTGGTGGCAAATGTTTTCCCCCACTGAACCATCTCATGGGGTTCAAGTCTTAACCTTAAATTCTGTCATTCAGTCAGCTCAGAAGATGACCTTCCAGAAGAGACAAAGAGGATGGAATAGTTTTTAAAGAGTCATCTTTAATTGTGGAATTCTGTGGTTCTATGACCAAGATATTTGACTGAGCTTGCTGAGAGATAAATATCCATAAAAAGCAGCATTTTAGAACGGTTCTTTTCTCTCCCTCGTCCCTTAGTTTGATTTTCTCCCCATCAATTATCTTTTGACAAACTGCCCTTGAAACAGAATTAACATTTACCTCAAGAAGAAAGAGGAGTTCTTTTGAATGAGCTAAGTCACCTGTGGGGAAGCTCTATTAAAAGTCCTTGGGGAGGTGAAATATTTATTGATTCAGTTTGTGTTCTAAAATTTAGGTATGTGTTGGGGAAGAAAGGAAGCATTGTGCCTTGTGATATTAAAAAGAGGAAACAATACATAATTCTTATCTTAGACATATGATGACTCAGAGAGCTAAATTTTGCAACTTAATTGTACAGGGGAAGGAGAATAAGACAGTTGTAGTTAAGCAAACAGTTCCGATGTTTGAAATTTACTAAAAGCAATCGTTACAGGTATTTATATCTACCATAACAGATAATGCTATTATGTATAAGAAGCTCCTCTTAAGTGTTTCGCTTGGTTATTTTTCAAAACATTATCATTTATTATGTACAGGTCATGACTAAGACAGCCATGTTCTTAGCTTTTTTTGAAGGCTAAGCTGCAACCATGGAAGTGAACTTGATAGAGCACAGACAAACTGAAAGAGGAGTCTGTATACAGACTGAATAGATTCTCTAAATGACAAAAGACTTGCTATATAAATTAATATTTGGATTCCTCACACCGCTTGACAACCAATTGGTTACATTCAACTCTTTATAGCACTAAGAACACAATTGTTCTTTAAACTACAGCACCATCAAAAAGAAGTAGATAAAGCTCTAGCATGGAAAATTCGGGAACGCTATCCTCTTGAAGAAATGATCAATGTCATGCAACTTGGTTATTACAGAACATTCCACCTCCCATGGTGGATCATGTGGGGCACCGAAGATTCAAATTACTCCTCAAATTGGACCCCGACTTCAGGGTCTATAAAGGACGTATTATCAAAAGGGGTCACTGCCGAAACAATCCCTTTAATCAACAGTCAGAGGATTTACCCAACTGATGGTGCCAAGCATCCTTCGCAGGGACCACGATGGTGCAGAGCTTCCATCACTCAACAGGGGAAGAGGATCAAATGAGTTTGTAAATGCAGATTTTTGGTTTATACAGCTCTTTTTCATCTTCTGGAAAGTGATCGCTGGACTTAATCAAGTTCCTCTGGGTATCATTAACTAATTTTATCTTTCTCCTTAAAGATTTTTTTTAAATAGTGAGTTTAGAGGACTCCATTCTTAAGTTTTCTGACTTTTGTGTTTTCTCTGCTGAAGCCTTGAGGGAAGCTAAATTTAAAAGGAGGGAAATAGTAATTAAAAGTGATTAGGACAAGAAGTGTCGGCGCAATGTGGACTCAGTTCTCCCGGTCCCAAGCCGAGCCAAGCAGCAGTTTTTGGTTTTCATTATAACTTTACTTGCTATTTTAATAAACATGAGCCAGTATTCAGACTTTTAATACCCTGCTGTTTAACTGTTTCCAGAGAGCCATCCAGCTTTTTTTTTAAAAAAAGCCTTTGCTTTAAAATTTTTAATTTGTTTGGCTCAGTCTCACCTTAGAAAGTTGTAGCCTCATGGTAAACTCTTTTATAACTTGATTTCCAGAATCACAGCCGTTCTTCCCCCAGCCCCACCTCCTAAGTGTTTCCTCATGTGCCGCACTTGTTGGTGCTGACAGCTTCCCCAACTTTTTTCATCTGGTTCCCACAGCAAGTACGAGAGACAAATGCCGGAATGTGTTCAGCATTGACTGGATGTAGCCAGACAGCAGCGGTACTTACAGCTCTTCTAGGAAGCGGAGGCTGTGGAGGAGACTTGAGGGCAGCTGACTGATGTTGTTCATACTGAGGTCCCTGGAGGGGGAAGATAGACAGCGTGTGAGGAGCAGGGTATGCCACTGCAAGGAGATTCAGCTGTTCGGTTCACACATTTAAAAGTGAGACAGTAAAATGAACTCATTCCTCTGTTTGACAAATGAATGGTCATTTTCCATCTTAAATCTATAACCCGCCAACGTCAGGGCCTCCGTCTCGAATTAAATACTCTAGGAGGTGCTTTCATGGAACTCAAGATTACTTAGCCCATTCATGGGCATAGCTGTCATTCTTCACATTTAAAATGATGTCGAGTAGGACAGAAAAGGAAGCAGACATAACTCAACTTTGTGTCTTGCTTTCTGCTGTGTGACAAAGAGCAATGTCCTCACCTGGCAACTCTAGAAGCCCCGTTTCTCTGGGATTTTAGGCACCTTGCAAAAACACATGTTTGGATTGAAAGGAACTTAAAACAAAGCAAGACAAAAAGCCTAGTCCCTCTTCGAACTTGCTCCTTTTGCAGCTTCTCAGACTGCATTAAGTAAGTGAAATGAACCATAAAACGAGGGTGTAAGGTGATCCTGTTCTGTCGCGCACTTCCTGCTGGGCCGCACAGTAGTTCCTGGTACAGGAAACAACACGCCACTTTGGGCAGAACTCAATCAATTTTTGTGTTAAATGAAAGTGCGTGTAATTAGATTTTATTCTGTTTTTTTATGTCTCTATTTCTTTACTGTTTCTCACATGTTGTGCAGCATCACTAGTTTAATCTATCTGTATCGCAGAAGCCCAAAGACTGACAGCGGGGCAGACTTTCACCAAGACCACCTCAGACTTTGTATAGTTGTTGCAGGTTTGGGTAGGAAGTGACCCGTTGCCCAATCCTGAGAACGAATGCCGTCTTAACATCAGATCTGGATTCCATACTTAAAGCTCATTTTAAGACTCTAACTTCCTTTACAATCTGAATTATTCCTGTTGTGAAAATGCACACACCCATTGCAATTACTTGGTGGAGTAGATATTGATCATGAAGCTGTTTCATCAGATGCTAGCAATAACTCAGCGATGTTATAAAGTGAAGAGTTATTTTTAAATTAGCCTACATGGGGTTGGGGAGACAGCTCAGTGGACAAAGTATTTGTCATGCAAACATGAGGATGAGAGTTCAAATCCCCGGTACCCATGTAGAAGCCAGGCAGGTATGACAATCACCTCTAGAACTCTGGAGGCTTAGAGACAAGGGATACCCGGGGTAGACTGACTAGCTGGATAAGTTGGAATCAGTGGTCTCAGGGTTTGCTAATATACCCTGCCTCAGCAGAACGAAGAGTGATCGAGGAAGATATCCAATGTCATCCATCAGGTCTCCACACATATGAGCACACATGTACATGTGCATACATGCTTGTGCACACACACACACGCATGCCCCACATGTAAATATGCATACACATGCATGTACAGCACACACACTTATACATGCAAAAAAGTAACAAATATGTTCAAGGTAGACACAATGTTTTGCTAAATCTGTGAGCGTGGAAACTTTGGAACTCCTGTTAATTCTGACATCTACTAGTGTACAACAGTATAGCCAAATACATACTACATTTTCACGTTAAAACTAAACAATGACAAAAATGTACAGTAAAATATGTCTGTACTTTTTTAAATTAGATTTTTGTCTGCGATTGTCTCGATAGCCCAAATTAATGAGTCTCACTTTGGGTGTGTGTGTTTACCAAATAGTAATGGGCTAAACAGATCAATGTGGTTTCTGGATACCTCACAGTGAACCTGTAATCTCTAAAAAGACTTGACAGTCCCAGAGATAGCCATACCTTTGTGTGTGATCAACTGCTTTATACCTTTGCTACCATGGAAACAACATCCCTACCATCATGAATTGCATTCTCAAACCGTGGACCAAAATAATTCCTTCCTTCTTTAAATTGCTTTTATCAGTCATTTTCTCACAACAACAAGAAAAGTAAATAACACACTAATGAAATAGAAATTTTTCTAAGAGTTTCTATAACTTCCATGTCTTACCCTTAAAAATTCATTTTTCTCTTATAGCTCTGTATTTTTTTTCACTTGACAAATCACACTTGGCCATTAAGATGGTGAGGCTTTATTCAAAGAATACATTGAAAAATAAACCGATCACTTCTCTTCCCATTTCTAGGATCCATCCAGTGTTCATTTTACTCTAAAACTCATTTCTGCATCTGGCTTTCCTTGTTCTTGGCTGCTGTGGGTCAGGTCCTTCTCATACTGATCACCGTCTGTCTGTGTATGCTTCTTTGTCTTCCCATTCCAGGCCCTCCTCTATACTATGGCTTCAGCAGTCCACTCCACCCACAGCCCCTGCCAGCCTGCAAAACAATCCTTCTCTCAAATGGATGGCTTAGCAGAGAGACTCCCTCCTGATGGGGGAGAAGAATTATAGAAAAATATTGTCTGAATTTCCAGGTAAGATGGAAGAGAAAGTTGCCTTTGTGTGACCCAGTGAAGTTAAACAGAGTACAAAAAAGTAGACCATGGTTCCAAGAGGAGGAAGAAAGAAAGATCTTTAAAAACTCACAAATGCGAAAGGATACCTAAAAAGTTCAGAGAAAACCATGATGGGCAATGGGGGTACAATCCAAGCTGAACACAACTCCAGCTGTTTAGGATCATGGTGTAGCATGAATTCTAGTTGTTCCTAATAAAAACCTGGAGTCAGATATTAGGGACTGAGAGCTGAGAGAGCAGAGAAGCCGTGTAGTCAGCCACTAGAGGGACCTTTTACCTCTGCAGAGTCCTCAGACCACAAGGGCGATCCTGTCCTCAGACCTCACTGAGCTCCTGTCTACTCCCACCTTACATTCCTCTCTCCATCCAGCCATATCCCTACCTGTCTCCACCTCCCTAGTGCTGGAATCAAAGGCCTGGGACTTCCAAGTATTGGGATTAAAGTTGTGAGCCACCACCACTCCTTGGCCGCTAGTGGCTTAGCTCTGCACTCTGATCTTCAGGCAAGCTTTATTTGTTAAAACACAAACAAAATAGCACTACACCCTGGAGGGGTGGAGTGGAGGGAGAAGACTCCCCACAAGTGGTACTTATGCATTGAGCCCTTAAAAATAAAATGTATAACAACAAGTTCCTCACACTAAATTAGAAGAAATGTCCAGATCAATAGACACACAAATGGAATCACAGAAACACAAGAAATATGAAAAACTTAGGTATCTTTGTTTATTTTCCTACTGTGATAAAGTACTCTGACAGAAATAATTTGAGGGATGTATCAAGTATTGATTAACTTTTTTTTTTTGCCAACCCAACACAACCTAGAGTCACCTGGGAAAGGGAAATCTCAACTTAAGAATCAATCACCTCCACCAGATATATCTGTATTGGACATATCTGTGGAGGCATATTTCTAGACTGCTAAATGATGCATAAGGGCCCAGTCTACCATGGGAAGCACATCCCTAGGCTGGTGTTTCTGGACTGCATAATGAAGCTAGCTGAGCACAAGCCAGTGAGAGAGCAAAAACAGAAAGCAGAATTCCTCCGTGGTTTCTGTTTTAGCTCCTGTCCTGACTTCCCTCGATGAGAGACTGTAGCCTGGAACTGTAAGGTTTTTCTCGCCTAAGTTGCTTTTGGCCACGGTGTTTATCCCAGCAACAGAAGGGCAACCTAGAAAAGGTGGGAAAGGGTTTATTTTACTTCACAGTGAGAGGGGATAGCATATCAACTCACCGGAAGTCACCGTGGGAGGAGCTTGAGGCAGCTAGTCAAACTATACCCATAGTAAAGTAGCAGAGAGTGACAGATGAACATGTATGTACATGTGGCTCAGCTACCTCTGTCCTTTTCATTCACTATGCAGTCCAACCCACAAAATGATGCCACTCGGATTCCGTTGTAACATGTAGGGTTTCCCACATCAATGAACTCAATAAAGAAAATCCTTCACAAACAGGATCAGAGGCTTATTTCCTAGGCGATTTTGGATTTTGTCAACTTGATAATCAATACAACTGTTAATGCATGACTCTTCCAAAGGATACTGTAATAGCAAAATTCCCATTGAAGACTAAAAACTTACTAGTAAAAATGATCAGTGGCTTTAAAGAGGATACGAGCGAGCAGATAAATTCAATTCATGATCTTTAGCGTAAAGGCAGAAACACAGAGGGGGAAAAAAGCTATGGAAATAGATGAGAAAGTCATCAACACCAAAAAGAAGTTACTGATGTGGAAGGAAAATGTATCACAGAAATTGAGATTTCTTTTGGACAAAAACTCAAGCACAAAGCACAAATGTTAGAAATGAAAAAACTCAATGGGCCAAATTAAACACACAAAGGAATATATCACCAATAGACTAGACACAGCAGGAGAGACAATATCAGGGATGGGGAAAAGATTAAGAAAATACGACACAAAAATACCAGTGAGAGAAAGAAAACCAAATATCTCCAAACTCTGGAATATAATCCAGAGACTAAACCTAAGAACCCATGGGGAATAAAGGAGCTGTGGGAAAGACTAAAGGAACACTTACTCTTATAATGTTGTGATGAAACACCCACCCCAAGGCAGTTCATGAGTTTAATCTGGGACCTTACAGTTCTAGAGGTCTACAGTTTATGACTGTCATGGCAGAGAGCATGGCAATAGGCAGGCAGCTATGGTGCTGGAGCAGTAGCTGAGAGCTTTACTCTTCATCCACAAGCATGTGGCAGAGAGAGCTAACTGGCAAGTGGGCTTTTGAAATCTCAGAGGCCACCTCCAGTGACACACCTCTCCCAACACATCCACACCTCCTAATCCTAGCCAAACACGTCTACCAACTGTAGACCAAATATTTAAATCCATGAGCCTGTGGGAGCCATCCTCATTCAAACACCACAGCACTCCCTTACCTAGACAGGCAATTCCAAAGGAAAAATCAATAAGGAAATGCCAGTTTTAGACTATACCATAGATCAAACAGACCTTGTAGATATTGATGTGGTTAATATGTCATCAAGAATTTGAATACAAGCTCTATTCATAAGTACAGGGAACTATCTCTAAAAATAGACTGCAATTTAGGTCACAAAACCTAAAATTATTTCGTGAATTTTCCAAAATCTAAAGAAAGAAGTGAACATCCAAATTTAAGCAGCATTTAGTGCCTGTACTGACTGGCTTTGTGACACAAGCTAGAGCCATCAGAGAGGAAGGAGCCTCAGTTGAGGAAATGCCTCCCTGAGATCCAGCTGTAAGGCGTTTTCTCAATTAGTGACCAGGGCAGGAGAGCCCAGTCCATTGTGGGAGGTGCCATCCCTGGGCTGGTGGCTCTGGGTTCTATAAGAAAGCAGGCTGAGCAAGCCAGGGGACACCAGCCAGTAAACAGCTCCCCTCTATGGCCTCCACATCAGCTTCCGCCTCCAGCCTCCTCTCTGTTGTTGAACAATCCTCTTGTACACGGTAAAGATTTGTCACTCGAATTGGTTTAATAAAATGCTGACCGGCCAGTAGCCAGGCAGGAAGTGTAGGCGGGGCAACCAAACTAAAGATGATGGGAAAGAGAAGGGCGGGGTCAGGAATCACCAGCTAGACACAGAGGTAGGAGGAGATGAATGTGCCATGCTAATAAAGGTACTCCTACATAGCAGAGCATAAATAAGGAACATGTATTAAGCTAAAATATAAGATCTAGTTAGTAGTAAGCCTGAGCTAATTAGCCAAGAATTTATAAATAATATTAAGTCCCTGTATGGTAATTTGGAAGCAGCTACCAGGGCAGGAAACAGGTGATCGGGCCAAGAAACTTCTATTTATACCTGCCCTGTTTGAGTTCCTGTCCTGATTTCCTTCAGTGATGAACAGCAACATGGAAGTATAAGCTGAATAAACCCTTTCCTCCTCAACTAGCTTTTGGTCATGGTGCTTGGTTGCAGCAATAGAAACTTGTGCAACCACTTTGGAAATCAGTGTGGCGGTTTCTCAGAAAATTCGG